>JACGDI010000821.1:384005-457252 GCA_014898725.1 Jacaranda copaia
CCCACAACTACTTGAGTAATTTTCAAGATTTGGTATGGCTTATAGTCAGCAGTCTTGATTTTACTTTATCTTTTTTGTTTTGTCCATGTCTGTTTAATTTCTAATTGATTTGAACTAAATAATATTTCCATTATCTGTCTTCCCCCACAGACATCGGTGGACAGGTAGGTATGAAGCTCACTTGTGGGATAACAGTTGCAAGAAGGAGGGGCAAACTAGAAAAGGAAGGCAAGGTTAGCCAAAAAAAACAAAAATCCACCATACTATTCTCTTTTGATTTTACAGCTTTTTGGCCGTCCACGTTTTTCTTGGTTTACAGTATCTGACTCTTGATTCTGATAATTTTGCTGTCAAATTCCTTTCTTTGGGTCCGGATATGCTGTTCCCATGAAATCATATAAATCTTCAGTCTATCTTGGTAAGACTTAACTTCTAACGGGAAGAAAACATTAGCTTGCCATTGATATCAGTAATATTTGTATTCTAATTAGCCATTGAAACCAACATTTCAGGAGGGTATGATATGGAAGAGAAGGCTGCCAGAGCATATGATCTTGCTGCTCTCAAGTACTGGGGCCCTTCTACCCATATCAACTTTGCGGTATGTTTCGATTTTTACCTGTTGTACGGTTATCTGTTGTTTGGATTTTCTAAGTGTGTATGGTTATATCTTTGCAGCTGGAAAATTACCATCAAGAACTTGAGGAAATGAAGAACATGAACCGACAAGAATACGTCGCCCACTTGAGAAGGTGAACATATTTATCAATTGATAAGCCTGGCGGAGTTAGCTAATTTCTTGTCTTCGTTCTTACATAAACATATATTTTCAATTTCAGGAAGAGTAGTGGATTTTCCAGAGGTGCTTCGATTTATAGAGGCGTCACGAGGTGGTCAATGTTCAATTTTCTTCAACCTGTTAGAATTTTATCCTCATACAATATCAAAGGATAATGCTGTTAAAACACGGATTATTTCTTATTAACAGGCATCATCAACATGGAAGATGGCAAGCTAGGATTGGTCGTGTCGCGGGCAACAAGGATCTGTACCTGGGAACTTTCAGTAAGTTGTCAAACAATTGAAGTTTTGGTCCAAGTTTCACTGTGTAGATCTGCAATTTTGAGCATGATAGATTTCAGGTTGTCTGCAAATGGGATTTGTATATATAAATTATTGTTATTGCGAATGGGCTGTTGAAAGACTAAAAATCTTATGTCTTTATTTGCTCCATTGCTATTCCCTTTTTTGAGCCAGTGGTGGTGATGCTTTTGTAAGGCTGATGACACACAGAAACTTTGACTGTACGTTAGCTGTTTTTTAGTGGGACTGAACCTTTTAAAGGCTGTTACCATGAGACAAAATGATAAAGAGAATCAAAAAGGCCTTTTCTTATGTGACTGACATGCTTGATTAGTGGCTAAATAGCCTTCAAGTAATAGGTTTTTTTTTTAATTTTTTTCTTTTGCATCAAATTGCAGGCACACAGGAAGAGGCAGCTGAAGCTTATGACATTGCTGCCATCAAGTTCCGGGGTGTGAATGCCGTCACTAACTTTGACATATCCCGCTACGATGTTGAGAAAATAATGGCAAGCAATACTCTGCCTACCGGAGAGATCGCCAAGCGAAATAAGGACGGGAAGCCTAATGCAGTGGCCACCACCACTCATAGAACTGAGGCATCTGCCCAAGTGGACAATGTTGGAAACGCCTGTGATTGGAAAACGGTGCTGCATAATCAAGAAAATGTTGTCTTAGAATCACTTAATGTAAAGGCACTGAATGCGGGAAACTATCAAATTCAAAATCCTGCGTTCTCAGCTGGCCTGCATGGTCACATAGGCGTTGACTCAAGCCAAACGGTCGTTGGTGAATCAACTGCTGCTGCTGCGGTGGCACCACACTTTTCAAATGCATCGTCTTTAGTTACAAGCTTGAGCAGCTCCAGGGAAGCTAGCCCCGATAAATATGGCGCCTCTGTCCTCTTTGCCAGGCCTAATAACTTGGCAACTAAGTTTATGAATCCCTCAAGTAATGTGAGTTCCTGGGTTCCAGCTGCTCAGCTCAGGCCTCTTCCACTCACCACGGCTCACTTGCCGGTTTTTGCAGCCTGGAACGATGCCTAAATGAGAACAAAAATGCGGGATTTTGCTTAGCTGGCTTTTCTGTAATCGAGGGACAAGGGTGGGATCCAGTCATCTGTTTGTATTTAAGTGTTTGGAACCTTTTGTCCAAACTCAAGAAAACCCTTTTTTGGGATCAAAATGGAGTGAATGTTATTAAGGAGGGTCTCTCATGATTAAATTCTTGTGTACAGTTGAATCTGCTTTATTATCTTCCTTTTTACGTTAGTTCCTGTCAAGTACAAAAAAGAAAACAGCTCATGCTTCCCAATAATGCAAAAGGGGATAGTGCTTCTTTGACCACGCCATCAACACTTCTCCTGTCAAAATACATCACACAATCATAGCCGTTCTTCTTTTCCTTCTCTGAGCTTTCCACAAAGTTTACAGACATTCCCCCCCGCCCCATAATTCAAAAAAGGAGTGGAAGGAGATTCTTTTATAAGGATTTTAGTTGGCATGCTTTTGGATTTATGGGGAATGATTAGTTATGCTTTGTTCTTCTGTTTTAAGTAGCACTAATGACTTAAAAATTTTCCTCAAAACTTTCTTCCCCACCTCCGGCTGCTATGTTGGACTTGAAAAGCAAATTTATGTCCTGATGTGGTACTTATATATATTATCAAATTTATTGTCAGTATTATTTTTTGAATTAAAAATTAATTGTCCGACCTACGGTGTTTGTAAATCGCATTTATCTCAAATTGATCGTAACTTTATACGGCGCTTTGTATTGCCAAATGTATAAGAAAATAAAATTGGACTTCCTACTAACAATTATATCTTTTGGTCTAATAATAATCATTTGATATTAACATATATATTGAAAAAATAATCCAGCCATATTATGCACAAAAACACACAGACGTCCACATGTGTACGTGTGTGTTTTCTGTTGTGTGCATGTGTGAGCATTGAAGATCGCTAATTCTTGCATTATGAGGCGACAGGGAGGAAAAGTTGCCGGGAAAGCAGGGAAAATTTGTACGCAAATAGGTTGGTGGTTTTCTGCAATTATGAATCACAAGTCTTTGGTTAACAGCCAAAAAGTGGTGCACCCCATTTTTGGTTGTGGTTGTGCAAGTGCAAGATCCATTCATATGCTTAACAATTAGCCTAGTGATTGACGTAGAGTTGGCAATTGGCATGCTCCAAAAATTAACATGGACCCCATCAAACGGGTAGTGGCTCACCTTTGTTGATTTTCTACTCATCTTATAATCATTATGTTATTGTTCTATTCTTATCAATCACCTAATTAACATAAATTAATTTGGTTTATTTTATTGAACGTTTGAGATGTAATCAACGTTCGTTGCACATACAACACATTTCCTTGCACCAAAATGTTGTCAAAATTTCTAATCTATATGACTTTCTGACAAGCTTTCTATAGAAACTAGTGTTCTTGGCAAAATTTATGCGCGTGCTAATGTTTATTTTTTTTTTATGTAATATTATAATTTTTTTTATAATTTTGATATATTTATTTGAAATTTTAGGATAAATAAAAAGAAAATATTATGTCAATTAAAGGAAAAAGAAAAAAAGAAAAAATGTAAAATTGGAGAGAAAAAAAGGTGGATGAGAGAACATTAATTAAAACTATATTGTCATTATTTTTTAAAATAAAATTAATTTTATTATCTCATTAAAAAAAATATCAAATTTATTGTTAATGCCCTTACATTTTATAACTAGTATTGACAGCGTCTATGAAATCTTACATTCTTCCATTTTTTTTTTTTTTTGAATTGTAAGATATAAGACATTGTTTATTAATGCTTTCAAATGAATTAATTTGAATTTTAATTATGCAACCTTTAAAATATCAATAACGATTTGTTCTTTCTCGTACTAGAAGTCATAGCAAATATAGTCATAATTGTATCACAACATTCTTACGTTTAACATTTTGATATTCAAGATTTAGATATACAAAATCTATGCGACACTGACACCTGCCAGCGAAGCATTTAAGGGTTGATCATAATTAACAAACATTACGACTTGTTTATTTGACTTAATTAGATGTGATACATATTTAATTAATTTTTTTTAATATTTATTTTAATTGATAAAAATCATTGACAAATATTAGACCTAATATTATTTATTATTGCTTTTGAAAAATAGATTAAGGAAGGAAATACTTGATTTGATGTATATAAAGATCAAATCGGGCTTTTTTTTTTTTAATCTTATTTTCAATTAAACTTTGTTTTTAAGAATGGGAAAGAATAAGAAAATTATGAAAAACTTATTAAAATATATAAGGGATATAATAGTAAGTTTATATATTATATTTTAATTTATTTATATATTAATCTTACCAACCAATCATAAAATTAAAATATTATATCCAAATAGACTTAAAATGTATCCATTTGCATATATATATATATATATATATCACCTCTAATCATATTATTCGAAGCAATCGAGCTCTTAGTATTAATGAATTCTAAAAATGGAAAATCCATCCCCCCAACTCTTTTGATGGAGGATTTCCATCCCAATTTTTAGTTTAATTTCTTGTTTTCATCTTATATTTAATATTTACATACACATCAACTATATATCATCCACATTCAAATATATATTTTAAAAAATATATTATATATACTTATTGCGTATTTATAATATAAAATATAAAATAAAATAACAAATATGAATAAAAAATATGAATGGGATCATACACCATGGGTTGCTTGTCCTATAGATAAATTTTTTAACATTTCAAAAAAAAATTGATGTATCTAATAAAGAAATATTTATGCCCCCAGCATGTGTATTTAGTTAAGTTTTCACACTTAAAAATTATTGTTAGAGTTCCACACCTATTAAATATATGAATAATAGTCTCTACATATGATATTGGATAATTTTTACATTTTAATTTAGTTTTTGAAGTGAGTTAAGTCCCAAATACATTCTTTAACACAATATTAGAGTCATTTTTTCCTGATATTGGATTATCCAATGTTGTTAGATCATATATTTTATATCATTCCACGCTCTAAGTATTTGCTGCTAGGCGTACAAGGGATATATTGGAGTCCTATATTAGTTAAATATATAAATAGTAATTTCTATATATGACATTGGACAATTTTCATATCTTAAGTTAGCCTTTAAACTGAGTTACGCTTAATATTCATTTTTCTGACAATTATAATTTCTTTTTTCTGTTTATGTTTGGTCATTTTTCTTTTCCCATGAAGATAGACGTGGAAGGAAGAAATTCTTTAGTAGGAAGTAAAATAAAAGGAAAATTGTCTAACATGGATGGGACATTTGATAAAGCTCAGAATTCATAATAAGGGAAAAATAAATAATTGGGACATGCCTACTGGTTAAATGTGGCCCTATTGAGGGTTAATGGTCAAAAGCATCCCAACTCGACTGGAAATATTGAAAAGCACGAAGATAGTTCCTCAATTATATGTAAAAGTTAAAACAACGTGATTCGAAATTCTTCATTAACTTTAATGTTAGTCAAGATTAATGATTACATATATTTGTTGTGGACAGTTGGATTTTTCTTTTTGCTTTTTTTTTTTTTTAAATGAAAATAAAGTTTGTGTAAGACAGTTTATGTGAATAATGGCAGCGCACGAGAGGCGCATAGTAAGTGGTAATTATAGGAAGCTTTAAACAAGAAAGGACCAAAGTAAGATTTAAGTAAGTTAAAAGAAGTAATTATCACTGCGGTGCAGTCTTTTGCATATTGTAGGATAAAATTTTAAAATAGAAATCTTAATTTATTCAGTTAATTTCTTACCAGTTAAGAAAAGTACATTAATTTCTAGATGGTATGAATGGACATGTAAAATGTATGTAATGTCTTTTCCTTTCTTTCTTTCTTTCTAAAGAATCATTTCTATTTCCCAATTACTGTTACAATGTTCAGATCCTTTGGCCTCTTATGTGCTCGTTTGTTAATGATTTTAATTCATTTTCACTGATTTTTATTATTTAAAAATAAATTATCAATAATTTATCATTATTTTTATTAAAATCTCAAATTCATTTTTATCCATAATAATTTATGTATCTTCTCTTCTCTCAATAATTTATATATATTGTCTCCTTATTTTCAATATTATTATTTTTCTCCATTTATAATCTACTAAATTTTATATTATTATTACTTTTTCAACAATTTATCCAAATATAAACTCATTTTCTCTAATTATTTTTTTAAATTTTGAAAATGCTGAAAATAAAAAATAAAATAAAACTGGCCTACCATCAACTACCCATTTTGTCCCTTATTTTTATTTTCTATATTTTACTCTTCACCTTTTTTAGATTATGGAGACAATTGTTTAGATGTTAGGAACAACAAACAAAGATGGAATATTGTTGGACTCAGCATCAGCGTTGAAATATTAAACAGTTACCTCATATAGTTTATCAAGGAATGTTTTTTCCAATAATGTTGAGCACAATAAATTTTTCGTCAGTAGGTGATCACTTAGAATCCAAAATTTGATACATCTCTAGAAAAATTAATGTCGTCTTAAAATGTAAATGGAAAAGAAGAGAAAGTTTACACATCTTCACCTTCAAAGGGCAATTCTAAATGTGTATGCACATTTAGAAAATAAAAAATAAAAAATCAAAGGCATTGGTCATGTTGGTTGGCGAAAATCATAATGAAGACTAATTGAAAGTTAACATACAAATAATTTCATCACACACCAAAATTCAAAATTTTGGGGCATATTTTTCAAAGAATTCAGACCTCGCAGGATGAGAATAGAAACAGGTGAATCTCAAAATAAATATTTAAGGGGTGTCTCACAATTTCTAAAGTTCAAAGGGTACAATGTGAATTTTTCAAAAACATAAAAGTTGATACATCTTCACTATTGTCCCTTGTTTGCTGGAGGCCAAATGATAATCTATACTATTATAAAAAAAAAACCACTTTTATGTTTAATTTGAAAGTTATTTTTGATATTTTTACTTATTTGTCCTTCAATAAACTCCAAACTTTAACAAGACAATGAGATGTAATTGATAAAATTAAAAAAATTTGGATATTGGATAGCTGTAATACCAAATTTAGCATTACAACCATATTTGAAAATATTGCTTATTAGGTTCTTAATTGTAAAATACAAAAAACTTACTAGCAGAATTATTAGAATTATTTTTGTATCTCCACATTTACAACTATATTTCTAACACTTATAAAAAAATAATATTCCGAAAGCTCTTTTGAATAATATCTTTGATATTCACAAGTAATATTTTTTATGGTCATCATTTGACTAAATCTATGCTAGTATAAAAAAGAAGGCACTTTTGTATCTAATCTTGAAGTTATTTTTGATGTTTTTACTTAATTGTCCTTCAATATTTTCCGGACTTTAACAAGACAATGAGATGCAAAGGATAAAATTGGAAAACTATGGATATTAGATAGTTGTGATACCAAATTTTGGTGTTCCAAATTTAGCCTTACAACCACATTTGGGAATTTGTTTGAGTGTAGATTTAGTAATCTATTTTTTATTTTTAATTAATTAATATTATTTTAACACAGTAATATTAGAGTAGTGCAATTTATAAATTTTTTGATTGTCATCATTTTTCCTTTCTGAATCAATTTACAATTTTATAATTTAAAATTTAACTACAATTTGCACATGTTCTTTTATAAAATATTTTATATAAAAAATTATACACACGGAATCGCGTGCGCGGAGTGCTAGGAAGGGGAAAAAAACAATTGCTTAACAAGGGCCTTGTCGAGATAAATACAGCCTAAATGAGGAGAATCTTAAGATTGAACAGCTGGAAAGGAAGAAATATATGGAGAAAAGTTAGCCTAATTGACTTCTGATAAGATAAAAATTGGAAAAAAAAAAAACAGAAAAGAAATAAATTAAAAAAAGTTGAATCTGATATAAAATAAAAAGAAAAGCAGATGTAGGGGCACAATAAAGTCGGACAAATGCGCCAAAAATGCTTGTATCAACAAAATAATAATGCTAGCAAAATAGAAGACTGGAGACAAGAGAAGACAGAGATAATAGGAGGCTTGACGCTATGTATTGACTTCCAAAAGATCGTGTTTGCTTCATTTTTTGGTTATGCATTTTCAGTTGAAAAGATACACTATACAGAGACATTATCATTTGCATGTTCAACAAATATTTAAAAATTGAAGGAAAAAGTTAGAGGCTGCCTGGTCAGAGCAATTTCATTAAGATCCTAAATCAACTTTTCTTTTGGCCCAATATTCATATTCACTCCCCTCCTCCACCCCACCCTCCAAAGTTAAAAAGTAAAAAGATCGACAAATGTATCTTTTATAAATAGACCACTGCCCATTTTGTCAAGTTGACACAATTGATTGTTCTCCAAAATCAGAAAAGATTAATTTTATCTAATTATATTCAAGTCCGTTATGGTACACAAAAGACCCATTTTGGTGAATCTTGTTCCACTAGTATATATATGTATGATTGAGAATTTTGTCCTTGTAAAAGAGTGTTTCAATAAGTAAATGAGAACAATGTAACATTATAATAAAATCTTTGACTATTTTAATTTGGGATAAGACTCGTCATTATATTAACTTTTTGCGATATTACCTTTTCATATGTTGCAATTTGTAAAAGATAAAATTGGCACAATCAATGCATATGCTAAAATTTTTATAACATGTTGTGAAGATGACACCATGAAAATTAAGAAAGTAAAATAAAGCACACAAATTTATGTGGTTCACCCAATTTTATGCCACATTCACGAGCAAGGAAAAGAGATTTTATTATTAAACTAGAAAGAGATACAACCAAGAGATTTTAGAGCATTTCTATAGGTTTCCCTCAATTGGGTTCTACCTAATGACCAAAAAATACTTTTGTTAATAGAAGAAAAATAGAGATGGATAGGAACCAAAATTGAGTCGTAGTCAAATTTCATCTTCAAGAATGTAATCAAATCAAATCCCACCCAAACAAGAATATCAAATCTCAACAAATTAAGATACCAAATTCCAACCAATTTACGATACTAAATTGCATTAGCTTATGCCGTTTAAGACACAACAACAAAAAATCTCCATCCTAACTAAAAGTTCAAATTATAAAAGAGAACACCATTAATTCGTCTCTTTCCTTTTCCATATGCCTCTAAAGGCGATCGAGCACAATAGCAAACTCACACTAAATCGAAGCAATGCTTGAACTTGTACAAAGGAACAACCATAGTCGTTATATCTGTAGGAATCTTTGCTAAACACCTTTCCAATACTTAGCTAGATATATAGTTATGAACAAAATAGTACTAAACATCAATATATTTAGTATTAGTTAGGTGGATCGGACTTTGATTATCAAAGAAATTGGCAGTAACCTTCATCTTGAGCCCAAACTCTGAACTAAACCTAATTTACTATGAAAATTAAGAAAGCAAAACTATATACCTACATTTAATAGCTCACCCAATTTAACTTATGTCCACAGGCGGTAAAAGAGATTTTATTACTACACTAAAAGAGGTACAATAAAAAAATTTCAAAGTATATGTATGAGTTTCTCTCAATTGGATTGCACCGAATGATCAAAGAACACTCCTGAATACTGAATAACCCAACAGGCCCAATCCACTAATAGTTGATCAGGCAAATGACATGATGGGAGATAGCTTAGCACACTACAAAAAAAATTCACATATTGTGGCATTAAATTGATATCATTTTACAATATAATGAGACAAAAAGGTATTATGGTGATAGTTATAAAAGAATGCCACTATAATTTAATATTTGGTGGTATTTAATTATTAACCAACAAACAAAATAGTAACATTTAATTAAAATGCCAAGATAAATGTATTTCAAAGGCATTTAGCTAGTCACTAATTTTTTTTTTTAAAAATGCCATTAATGTGTAGGTATAGTGTCGTTTGAAGAAAGATGTCATAAAGTATTTAGTGACACTTATAGTGCATAACATATAAAAATAAAATAGTGATAGTCATACAAAAAATGTTACTATAATAAAATATTTAGTGACATTTGATTATTAAATAACATATAAAATTATGGCATTTGATAAAAACTCCAACAAAAATATAATTTAAAGGCATTTAAGTAATGCCACTAATTTTTTTAAAAAACATGTCACTCATATTTATTTATGGTGGTACCTAAAAAAATGCCACAAAATATTTAATGGTACTAACTTAGTGACATTCAATAATGTAATGACATATAAGAATAATATGGTGATAATTATTGAAAAATGTCACTGTAATACAATATTTAGTGACATTTGATTAATAAGTGACAAAAAAATAGTGACATTTGATTAAAAATTCCAAGATAAATATATTTGCAAGGCATTTAAGTACTGCCACTAATTTTTATAAAAAAATGCTACTCATATTTATTTATGGTTTCATTTATAAAAAGCACCGTAAATTATTTAGTAGCACTAATTTAATGTTGTTTTACAATATAGTGTTAATTAGTAGTAATTGATTAATAAATATTATAAAAATATAATTTTATTAAAATTACTAACACAACTATATGTTAAAAGCATTTAACTACCAATAGTACTATTTTTTTTTTCCTGAAAAAAGGAGAAAAACATAAATACTTTAGTTATGGTGTAATATGAAATAAATATCATACAAAAATCGATAAAGTATATATAGTTATTAATAATTATAAAATATACAATTTTATACCTTATC
Organism: Jacaranda copaia; assembly: GCA_014898725.1. Classification (NCBI taxonomy): domain Eukaryota; kingdom Viridiplantae; phylum Streptophyta; class Magnoliopsida; order Lamiales; family Bignoniaceae; genus Jacaranda; species Jacaranda copaia. Next base: position 394,855 of record JACGDI010000821.1, read on the forward strand.
ATAATGCATTGATTAAATTAACTACTTAAATATAATTTTAATTATCAACTGAATTAATCATATTTTTCAATAAGTATAAAAAACTAAGTTTTTGCCCATTTTTTCTCCTCCCCTATAAATTATGTTTTTGAATATTTTCTATCTCTAAATTTAATATCTCAAACTTTTTCAAATGTATTATTTAATATAATAATTTTGAGCATATATCTAAATAGTTGAGAAAATATGCTTTTAAAGTATAAGAATGTAATAATATTTTTGAATATTTATAATGAACATTTGGTAGGTAGCTTAATGGTAAATTCATATCTTTTCAAGTAAAATATCGCATGTTTGAATCTTATACAAAGCAACTGAAGCATGTTGGGGTCGCATAATATGGCTATTGGTGGTAGATTAAGATATCATTCAATGGAACCTTTTTTTCCATTTTATTTATCATGCTATTTAATTAATTTTTATGGTATGTTATTATGCCATCTAAAGGAATATTTTGTGACATTTTTAACATCACTATATGCATATTTTATGGCATGTTAACATGTCATTTAAAATTATTTTTTTGACATTTTAACATGTCATTTATTGTACTTTTGTAGCGCATTATCTTGTTATTTAAAAGAATTTCGATGGCGTTTTAATATATTACTACATACATTTTAAGTGGCATATTGGCATGCCCTTTAAAATTTTCTTTAAGCATTTTTTATGATGTTTTAATGTGCCATCTAATACATTTTTTCTTTCATTTTATTAATGTCACAATAGAAGTAAATTAATTACATTTATACCTTTAGCTACACCATACAAGTGACATTTTTAGAAAATGTCATTAAATATAAAATTACCACTATAATAATATTTCAATTGCACTTTCTAATGCCACTAAATGTAATTTTCTTATAGTGGCAGGCTTAGCCCACTAACGATCGACCGGGCCCAAATCCTCATTGTGCAATTTTGTTAGCATGATTATTAGTACCCTACTAGTTGACCAAAGTATGGTTGATTAGTGCGAGAATGACCATTTAGCCCTCAGCCAAAAAGGTCTTCGAATCCAAGAGAGTTCCACTGTCTTGACTAGAGCATGGATAGAGGACCTACAGGTGAGAAATCGTCTCAATTTTGGGACATCGATTGGAGCAGCATAGAGCAATATCATTCCACCTATCACAATCACATTGAATATGCCATAACCACCTTTCTGCCACATAAAATGCTCTGATAGGTGGCATACTTTCACATTAATGATGCGTGCCTCTACAGTACTACTATTCTACAGAACTAACATAGTATGTGCCTCCACTATACTGCCATGTCCTATAGAATAGGAGGAGATGCTACTTAGAAAAGTACACAAAAGCAAGGAAAACTTAAAGGTCCACAAGTAAAGACAAAGGCCTTCTTTGCACAAGCAAGAGAAACATAGACATTTAGCCTCTCAAGAAAAACTATAAATACCTCATTGCCACCTTTCAGCAATGTTTGTTCATTATCATTTGAGCTTTCACTCCATTGCTCTCTTTTTGGTTGATTAAGTACTGACTTGAGTATTAGAGTATTTTAGCCAAGGGCCCTTCAGCAAGCTTAACATTTGTTATTAGTTGCAAAACTTAATCCACCTTTCTCTAAACACCCTTTTAGACCTTTATTTTGGTCGATAGCATTGGGTTAGAGCCTATTACATCATCAAACTAATCTCACCATCATCATTTGGAGCCATTTGTGGGTTTTAGAGTCTGTAACTAAGAAAAATGGTAAACATAAGGTGTGCTGTTTCAGAGAAAGAGGAGACTAGAAGATCCCCAACCTCTCTTCCTCATCCCCAGCAAGAACATGATATGCTTGGACCCAATTCCTAGCTAGAACAAGTGGTAACTTTGACCATACCCCAACTTATACAGTTAACTTGTCAACATATTTTAGCTCAAATTTTAGCCCATTTGTCAGCTGCCTTAACAAGCATAACTAGCTTAGACCAACTACTAGTGTCACCCCCAATCCTTCACATCATGAGGAGAGGCCCTCGAGGAAGGATAAGGTGGGATAAGAAACAAGATACTCTCTATTCAACATGAGGATAATCTAAGTCAATTTTTATAAGTGGCCGACTCCATGGATCACTTTGCTCGATCTATTCAAGCTTAACAATATTATAAGATCGATTGATAGAAACCTCAACTGAACATAAATATGTCATAGGCTAATTGAGAAAATAAAAAGAAGTGTTACATTAAGTCTAGCAACTAAACAGAGGCTTCGAGGAGATTTTGAGGAGAAATACGAAGAGAAATATTCAACATAACAATGTGCCCCAACTTCGCTGTGAGCAAGAATCATCATTTATCCAAGAGATAATTGACGAGTGCATAGATGTCAATACAAAAGTTCTAATTGGTGATATAATGGTTCAACTGACTCAAATGTGCACTTGCTCCAGTTCAAACACAATGTTTAGCTTCATAGGAATAATGAGTACATTCATGCAAAGATGTTGGTCACCACATTCTAAGCATAGTACTTGATTAGTTTGTCAAGTTGGAGTTAGTATCCATTTTCTCTTCAAACTAGCTTTGCAAAATTTTTTTTCATTAGTTTGCTAATAGAAGAAAAGTAAAAATCCACCACACTTATTTACATACAATGGAGCAAAATGAGGGGGAGAATCTCTTTGAAATTTTTTCACTAGATTTAACACTAAAGTGCTAAAAATCAATAGTCCTCGGATTGAATTTCTGATCGACAAGCTATTTTTGGGTCTTAGACATGAGAAGTGCTCCAATGTGTTGGTCAGAGAGAGACCAAGGTTGATGGAAGAGCTATTTAACCTCGATAAGAGGTATATGATCCAAGAAGACATGAACAAACTAAAGTATGGCAACCTTGACAATGAGAAAAAGAAGGCCAAGGATAAATATGATAGGTAGCACAAGGATAGTCATCGATCTCCCATCAAAAGATTTCACAATTACATACCATTAAACATTGCAAGGAAGGAAGTTCTATTTGCCATCTAGCATGATAAACTCCTAAAAAAGCCCATAAAGTTGACTGAAACTAAGGCCATAAAGAGATTAAAGAAATATTGTCATTTTTATAGACAGAAAAAGTATGAAACTGAAGATTGCTTCAATTTAAATGATAAGATTGAGAGGCTTATTTGACAAGGACACCAAAAAACGTTTGTTGATGAGAAAACCAAGTAAGAGATAGGTTAAACTGACTAGACTCCCTATAGAGAAACGTAGGTCAGTATAAGAAAAGAAGATAAGGGAAAAACCAATTAATGATCCACACCACCCCTCAGGGGCGTAATTGACACCACTACTGGAGGACTGCCAGAAGGAGATTCCAAATTAGCCTAAAGACAGAACTAGATGAGATTGGAATTGACTAAATCTTTCTTAGTTGAAATAATTTTCCAATTCTCTATTTGCACAGAACCCATCTCTTTTTTTGATTCTAACCTTTTGCACATCGAGAACCAAGGAGTTGATAGTAAGTTGGATTGCTCCCTTGTCATGTCAATTGAGATCATAAACTTTGAAGTTAGAAAAGTTTTGGTCAATAATGGTAGTTTAATGGACATAATCTTCTTATCAACATTATAGAGGATGAATTTGGGAAAGCTTAAGTTTGAGCCAATTCACATCTCTTTGGTCGGATTCGGAGGATTCGAGATCATTCTAGAAGGATCCATAAATTTGTCCACCTCATTCGGTGAAACACCTAGAAGAAGGACACTCATGGTCAACTATTTAATAGTCGAAGCATCCTTTAGCTACAATGTCATAATTAGGCGACCAACAATGAATGACTTTAGAGCAATTATCTCAACCTACCACATAAAGGTCAAGTTCCTAATAGCTACTAGAACAGGCAAGTTGTTGTGCAATATGAAGAAAGCTTGGTAATACTACACCATCTCTGTTGAGCCAATGAACAAAAGACTTGACCTAAACTTAAACCTTTTGAGGATGTCCTAATAAGGGAACCCAAAGAGGGATAATAGAATAAGAAAAGAAACTGGAAGAAACTAAGGTCGAACTAATTAGAAAATTCAAAACTATAGAGCTTGAGCCTAGAAATCCTAACAAGACCACAAGAATTGGGATGGATTTGGGAGGCAGCATGGAATGTTTGATGGTTAATTTCCTCAGGAAGAACATTGATGTCTTTGCCAAGAAAGTTATTGACCTCTAGGGAATCAACCCCACCATCATCGTTCACCACCTAGATATGAACCTCTCATTCAGGCCGATCAAATAAAAGACTAAGACCTTTAATGCTGAAAAATGCCCAATTATCGTGAAAGAGGTCAACAAACTCTTAAAAGTAAGCTATATTGTTGAAATTCAATATCCTAGTTGGCTTTGTAATATAGTTATTATCTCTAAGAATGAGGACAAGGGGAGAATGTACAATGACTTTACTAATTTGAATAAATCGTGTTCTAAAGATCCTTACCTACTACCTCGAATAGATTTATTAGTTGATTCAATAGTTGGTTGTGATCTTTTGATCATGATGGATGCATTTCAAAATTATTATCAAATTTTTGAAGCCCCTGAAAACAGGAATAACACCTTTTTTATGGTCCCTAATAGTTTATACTATTTTCTAGTCATGCCATTTAGCCTTAAGAATGCAACTGCAACTTACCAAAGATTTCTAAACTTTATGTGCAAGAATGAGATTGAGGGAACCATGGAGGTCTATATTGATGACATGATTGTCAAGATGGAAAAAGAACAAAACCATTTAGCTGATCTCAACCATACATTCTCAATACTAAGGGCATTTAGCATGATGCTTAATTCCAACAAATGCATATTTGGGGTGAGAAAAGGTAAATATTTAGGCTACATGGCTAGCAAGAGAGGTATGGAAACAAACCCACAAAAAATCCAAGCAATTCTAAACAACTCACTACCTCAAACATTGAGAGATGTGCAAAGGCTAGTTGAAAGGATCATAGCTCTGGGTCAATTTATTGCTTGACTAGTTGACAAGAGCCTTTCATTTTTCAAAATCCTAAGAAATGCAAGAAAGTTCTAGTGGACAGAGCAATGCGACCAGGCTCTAGGTAAATTAGAGTAATATTTATCAGTGCCATTGATGCTTGCCAAGTCGAAGGTCAAAGAGGTCCTGCATATTTATCTAGTAATTTTGTTGGCAATAATCAGCTCTATTCTAGTCTCGACTTGACATGGCACTCATAGACTAGTATATTACAGCAGAAAAGCATTACAAGACCTAAAACATAATTACTTAGAGATTAAAAGTTTACTCTCAGCTAGGAAGTTAAGGCTCTATTTTCAATCTCACTCTATCGTCATCTTGACAAACTAGTCGTTGAAGTAAGCATTGTCAAAATTGGCCACATTAGGAAGACTAACCAAATGGGCTATTGAGCTAGGAGAGTTTGACATCACTTTCCATCCCCAAACTACCATGAAAGCCCAAGTGTGAGTAGACTTAGTAGCAAAATATCTTGACCTGCCCAGAGACTCGACCAGGATTTACCTACCTGGACCTTATATGTTGATGGCTCTTCAACCTTTGCAGAAGGAGAAATAGGCATTTCCCTATGCTTCCTAATGTTGAAGAATTTGATTTTGTCATTAAACTCGACTACCCTGTTACTAATAATGAAGTTGAATATGAGCCTTTCTTGTTGGTATGCGGATGGCTGTCGATTGGGGAGCTAAGCAGCTGACAGTGATAACACATTCTAAATTGATTGTGGAGTAGTTCAAAGGAAATTTTAAGGGCAAAAAGACCACGATAAGCAAGTATCTGGCCGAGTTCAAGAAGTTCCCATAGCAATTCAAGAAGTTCACCCTTAGTCAAGTCCTAAGATCAGAAAATGAAAGGGCAAATACCCTATCTAAGTTTGCCAGCTTGGCGAAAGGGACCAAAGACAGAACCATTACATTTCTAGTCTCTAACAAACCTACTATAGGTTATCTTAACCAAAACCTGATTAGGCAAATCCAAGAGTTAGCTCCCTCTTGATAGAATGAAATTAAAATCTACTTAAGCGAAGGAAGAGTACCTGAAGATAAAGCAGAAATGTGTAGGCTCAAAGGTTGAGCCACCAAGTTCGCCATCGATGAGTATGGCCAACTCTATAGGAGGTCTCTTTCTGGACCACCATAAGTGTTTGACATTGGAATAGGCTTAGAAGGTCTTGTAAAAGGTTTATATAGGGATCTATGGTAATCACTTTTAAGGATGGGCATTGGCTCAGTAAGTCATGAAATATAGATATTTTTGGCCAACTTTGCTAAAAGATGCAGTCAACTTTGCCAGAAAATGCCTATCTTGCCAGATTCACTCCAATATCCCTCATTAGTCTGTGTTGATGCTAATGCTAGTTTAGATCACACGGCCATTCAACTAGTAGGGGATAGACATAGTCGACTCTTTCTCAAAAACTACAAGTATAAGGAAATACATGTTGTCATGGTTGAATACTTCACAAAATGGATCGAAGTTGAAGTGTTCCCCAAAATAACTAATGTGGCCATCAAAAATTTCTTGTGGAAAAATATCATCTGCTATTTCAGTTTGCCCAAAGTGTTGATATCAGACAATGTGACATAATTCCATAGTAGAAGCATGAGGAATTGGTGTGAAAGTTTGGAAATTCGATAGCATTTCACCTCAGTTGCGAAGCCCCAAGTAGATAGACAAACTAAAGTGACAAATAGGACTATTTTGAACCACATCAAGACTTGACTTAAAGGATCTAGAGAAAATTGGGTAGACGACTTCCCCAGAATCCGATGGGCCTATAGAACCACTCCCAGATTAGAAGTAATAGTCTTAACAAAGTTGATACAACATACAGCTTGGATGATTTATTACAACCCAATCATGAATGAATTCGAAAGAGAGTTTGGCCTTGAGATAATCGATGAGTTGTACTAGCAACTATACATAATGATGCAGAGGTATAGGTCAAAGAAGACTTAACACTACAGCCAAAGAGTTTGACCAATAAGTTTTAAGGTGGGAGACTTCGTCCTTAAGAAAGTTGAAGTTTCGAAAAATATGGGAAAACTCACCCAAAATGGAAAGGTCCATACTTCTATTCAAAGTAGTAAAACACAACTCTTATCAATTAGCTGATATGGACAGCAACAAGCTCCTTTGACAATGGAATGCAGTAAGCTTAAGAAAATTCTATGTATGAAGAATCCAGGGTCTCTATTCAATTTTTTTCGTAATTTGGTTCCAAACTAATAAAGGCAATTTAAATTCATTCAACTGCTTATTATAAATTCCAACTAAGGCTTCTAGTCCAACCATATAAATGAGAAAATTGTCTAAAGTTGACCTTGTAGTTGACCATAATTTGGTTTCAAACCACGATCATGGCATATAGCTTACTTAATAAATGAGACAATTGTTTAAAATCAATCCCAACTTACAATCGACCCTATAGTCGATAGTCATTTTCAATGCACCCAATGGACATATGCATCATGACATAAAGATTACACCACAACTTCAAGTCAATTCAATAAAGTCAACCTATGATTGACCTCGGCTACAAGCCTATTCGTTTGATTACAACCAAAATTTCTTAAGTTGACCAAGCAGTCTACTACAAAAACTATTTCAAAAAAAAAAATTAAATGGATCAAGTTGATGTAAATATCTTTAGATTTGTTCAATTAAATAATTTTTTTTAAGTTAATGTCATAATCAACCATTAACTCGGTTCTAAACTAATTAAATATTGCTCACTTATTTATTGAAAGATTACACTATTCAACAGGTTAGTTAGAAAAAAAGTATATTTACTCATGCAATCAGATTAAAGAGATCCATAAATTATAAACAAAAGTTGAGATCTTATAAATAAAAAAATATCTCAGTTACATTGAAGAGAAAGTATCAAATTACATCAGGTCGAGCATCGCACCTCGCAAGGCAGATCAATTCAAATACAAATGAAATAAAAGTATTACAAACTTCAACTTGATCCTACCTCCTTTCCTTCACCACCTTGAGTTGCTGCCGCCTCATTAATAATGCGGTTGAGCTTGTCCCCAGAGTTCACCTGTACAATAGTGGGAAAACCCTTGACCTCTTGCTCAAGTGCCAACTGGATAACATATGTAGGTCTAGAAGGACATAGAGGAAAGTAGGTTGCAACGTCGACTTTGCCATCTTTAATCTTGAAGACAAAGTTATTCACAAAAGTGAACTCTTTCGCCACCTTGATCACCTTTGGGCAAACTGTAGTTCCAAATTTTTCTGTAGGCATATTCTCATTAATAGGAGCAAGGTCAGAATATTCCTTGAGCTACTTAGTCTATAGCACATTGAGGCATGTTTTATCTTCTAGTTAGAATTGATAGCCCAAGAACTCAAGCTTCTTTACAGCTTTTTTAAAAGTTTCTTTCGCATCATCAACCATGTAGACGATGTTGGCATCTTAAAATGTTGGGCACAACATGAACTATTAAACTACTTTATTCTGAATGCACGACAACATTTTGAAAAATTTATCTTGTGCGTAGCTAGTAATGCTATTATATCCCAACACTCGACTACCAGCGTAGGCTATTTTTGCCTCTAAACTCCTTAAATAGTAGCTCATCGAGGTGGCTTTTTCTGGTCACAGTAGCCAGCAACTGCATTTTTTTCTCCTTGACCTATCGAGTCAACTCACTAATCCTCGACTCTAGTGAATCAATCGAAGTTTTAGCTAATTCAGTATCCTCTTACTCCTTTTAGAGCTCATTGCAATCATTGGGGGCTAGCTTAGCCCTCTCATAAAAGTTATAGCGAAGCTGGCTAATCTGCAATAAGCAAAATTGCATCAAAAATTGAAAGCAAGTGACCAGTTTCAAAAATGAGGAAAACTCAACCAAAAACTTACCATGTTCACGTGGTATGTAAACACCTTCAAGGCTTTCAAATACCCCATCTCCAACATCTTCTTCGGGTCTAACATGAATAGACTAGCCACCAAAACCTTCAAAAGGCCTACTCTGGCCAACCCTACCCCCAACATTGATGTTGTGTTCTGAACTCTGATGTTGGGCTTGAATCTCAGGTAAGGAAAAAGGGATAGAGGGAATAATTCATCTTCCAGTTGATGGCCAAACGTGAAGAGTCTTTAGCCTTTTTCTTTCTTTTCCCAACTGATAATTCTTTTTGAAGAAAGAGCTCTCTTATTAGCCATAACTTATTTTTGTCAAGGCATAGGACTGTTGGCCTTAATTGCAGTTGGTCGGGCAGGGAGAGGAGTAGATAAGGGTGTCGGCTATTGAGGAACATTTTAGGAGATAGCCTCTCGACGAGCAAATGCTTGGCAATGCTTTTGCACTCTCTGTTAATGAACTATTGCTTGTTGGCGGGTATAGTTCATGATTTTTGCTTGATTTGAAATGGCACAAAAGTAAATATATCATTATCGACTAAAAAGTATAAAATACAAAATTAGCAAAAATGAACAGTAGAATATACTCAATCAAGCATTAGTTGGCAAACCTGATGCTTGCTAGCAACAAGCTCCTTTCCTCGATGTACCTTGATACTTCCATTTGTCCAAATTGGACTAAATCTCAAATAAAGGTTTTGGGAAAGTAGGGTTCTCATTCCCAAGCATCTTGACCCACCCCCTCAACCACTTCTTAGCGATATTAAACCTAACCCCACCTAGAGCTCGAATAAAAAAGTAACATTTTTCTAAGCTTGTCCATATGAAAAATGATGGGGTCATTAAGATCCTTCGATCAGGGTGGGTTGTGAGATAATAAAAGCCCAATTCGTAGCGCTACCTGAATTTTAGGACATCAGGAGATGGAAGAGGTTGCTAAAATTTACAAAAAGATGGTGACTAGTTGTGCATCAACATCAAGATGACAAAATTGTACAAGGTTGAAAAATAGTTTGGGAGTAGTTAGATGATATAGACCTAAAGGACATTTAGAAGGTCAACTATGGGTCATACTGTAGGGATTCTATGCCCACAATTCATGGCATATTTAAAAATTATTATGCAACTAGTTGGAGATCATTGCATCCTATCACTAGGTCCAAGGATGATAAACTTGAACTCTTGAGGAACATGATACCACTTCCTGATCAACTTTAGATCTCTACCTTTGATCTTAGATTTTATTTCACTACAATGATCAATAATAAAAAGTCTACCTTGAGACACTGAAGGTTGACTTGCCTCTCTAGATGGCTTAGCACCACCCCCAACGTCAACCCTGGTATCACTCAAGTTACTAGAAGAGCAAGAGCTATCACTAGAAGACTTACTAGTCTTACTAGTCAAGTCATCTACCCTTCTGCTCGAACTCACATTCGATCAAGTCTTATTAAAGTCACTCTCCCTAGTGCTACCTTTCCTAAAATGTTTTAGCATGTTTCCTATGAAATATTTGGTCAAAATAAAGAAGAATAAATCTACTTGAGATCAAGGGATATTTACACAGATAGCAAGAATAGAGCAAAATCGACTATCAAAATGAACATTATATTCCATAGCTCGGCCTCTCAAATTATTGTAAAAGTGCAAATGAAAATTTTTCACTACATTATTTACATGCTTTAGCTTGCAGGTAAGTCAACTGATTAAAGTGACTAGATACTAGGCAATTTTTATGTATCTGTCGGTTGAGTATCCATATTGTCCAATGTAATCGACACATTAAATGCAATGAAACCCTGGTTAAATTTTGAAATTTAAAGCTCATTAACGTGTTGAATCCCTGATTAAATGTTTTCTAGTTTTTCAAGTCAACTACTCCCCATTCTTTTTCATCAGGACTCAAAAGTGAAGGGGACTCATGATATAGAATAGCCTAATAGGCCTCACCCATTAATAGTCAACTAGGTAAATGACATAATGGGAGATAACCTAGCAATCCTAGCCTATTAACGGTTGATTAGGTGATCGACTAGGCTTAAATTCTCATTAGGCCATGTCATCATCATGATTATTAGCACCCCACTAGTCAACCAAAGTATGGTTGACTAGCTCGAAAATGACCACCCAGCCCTTAGCCGAAAAGGTCTTGGCATCCAAGAGAGTTCCATCATTTCGACTAGAGTATGGATAGATAAACTGCAGGAAAGGAATTATCTCGGCTTTGGAATGTTGATTGTAGCAGTATAGAGCATCCCCATGCCACTAGTCATAGTCGCATTGAATGTGCCACAACCACTTTTTTGCTGCCTTAAATGCTCTAGCAAAAGGCGTGCTTCCACATTAATGGTGCGTGCCTCCACAATATTACTATTATGCAGAACTAGCATAGTGTGTGCTTCCACCATATTACGGTGTCCTATAGAGTAGGTGGAGGTGCAACCTGAAAAAGTACACAAAGGGAAGAAAACCTAAAGGTCCACAACTAAAGACAAAGGCCCTCTTTGCACAAGAAAGGGCAACATACACATCTTAATCTCTCAAGAGAGACTATAAATACCCTATTGCCACATTTTAGGAAGGTATGTTTATTATCACTCGAGTCCTCACTCTGTCACTCTCTTTTCTGGTCAATTAAGTACTAATTTAAACATTGAAGTGCCTTAACTTAGGCTCCTTGGCAAGTTTGACATTTGTTATTGATTACAGAACTCGACCAACTAGGCTTCCTCTAAACACCCTTTCAGACCTTTATTTTGGTTGATAGCAATGGGCTAGAGCCCAGTACACCAGCAAACTGATCTCATCATCATCTCTCCTATAAAATAAAGGGAGATAAGAATCAAAATTGAGTCATACTCAAAGTTGATTTCCAAGGAACAATTAAATCTCAACCAAACTAGATATCAAATTATCTTAATAAACTAAGACACTAAATCTCATTGCCTATGACTTTTGAGACACAACATAACATAATATAAAAGAATAAAAAACATTCATGTATTTTTTTTATATATTACTTAATTTTTAATAGTTTCGTTGTATTTCACTATAAGAAAATGCCTCTTCACTAAAACAATTTATGATGAAAAGGATTCCGTCATTGTGCTAAGATAATTGTGATGAATTTTAGATGAATTACTAATGAATTAAAAATTTGAGCAAAATATATATTAATTATGATACTTGTGATGCAGATAAATATATATTGATATGAAGAATTTGTCACAAATTTTATAACTCTAAATAGGATTGAAAATTCCATCATAAAATTAGTTTGGTAACGCACTTTATTTTTGTCACGAACTAATAAGTGACAAAAAGTATATACTAATGGATTTAGAATAAATCCATCATAGAATGTTAATATTTTATATATTTATGTTGGACTTATTTCACAAATTTGTTGATATATGCTTTGTCATTAATTAGTTTTGTGACAAAAATAAAATATGTCACATAACTAAATTTGTGATGAAATTTCATCACAAATTGAAGAATCGTATTTAGAGTTATAAAATTTGTAATAAACTTTTCATATTCACCACAAGTATCACAACTGAGATACATTTTTGTACATTTTATTAAGTTCGTTAGTAATCCATTAAAATTCCATCACAATTGTCTTCAAACTGTGACAAAATCATTTTCGGCACACATTTTGCATTGGTGAGGAGTGCTTTCTTGTAGTGTTTCTTTGAATTTTAGGATAGGAAAAAGAATTAAGAAGAAATAAAATTATAAAAGGAAAAAGATAAAATAAATAATTGAAGAGAAAGAAATAGAGAGAGGGAGAAGAAAAAAAGGAAACTAACTTATTATTTTTACAATGAAGTTAATTTTTTCTTACTTATTCAATAACAAATTAAAGTTATCTATTAAGACTTCATACTTTATAAATGATATAGATAATAAATTAATTCAAATTCTAGATTCCACTCACGGATTTAAGGTATGAGTTAAATGGATTTTGAATCCCCACGTAGTCAACTGTTCAACTGTTGAAGTAAAGAACAAGTTTATGGAAATAAGTTTTAACTAATCTTCCATTATGCCAAATTTGAAGATTGTGGTAAATACATACTTTCCATTTCATCAAATTTAAACAGAAGTATACAACTGATACTTTCAGGAACCAAAGAAAAGGGGTAAAAAGGAATAAATGCTCAATTAATTCACTTTGAATTTTCTATTTTATTTCTTATTTCATCTCCTATTCTAACTTATTATATTTATATCAAGCGTATCTAATTTTTAATTAATTATTTTTATAAAAAAATATTTAATATACACATCATATATTCATAAATTGAGATAGAATGTGGAACAAAAAATGAAATAGAGATTTAAATGGTAACTAATTCTATTGAGAGTGTAGGACAATGATTTTTGGACAAACTAAAATCAGTTTAGATTTTCTATTCCACTATATGTTTCATCTCCTATTTTATTGTATGGAGTGTGTCACGTGTATTAAATATTTCCTTATAAAAATAATTGATTGAAAATTAAATACACTTGGTATATATACAGCATATTGAAATAGAAAATAAAACACATAATGAAATAGAGGATCCAATGTAAATTAAAATAAAATATATTACAAATGCAGCCGACATCGTTTGCGGTTCGACGTAGGAGAGGAGGGATATTACTATTAAATCTTAAGAGGTAATCTTAAAACACTGCTAAAAAAGACACACGAAAGGAAGTATGTATTCCAGAAATTCATGCCAAAAGGACCTCAAATGAGTTCCATTTAAAGGGAGACAATATATTTCTCCCATATATATATATATATATATATTTTTTTTTTTTTTTTTTTTTTTTTTCTCGTTCCCTCCTGATCTTTTCCTTTTCTTTCCGTCTTTGCTGTCTATTGCAATGTACTAATGGATAAGATCATGACATAGGTGCTTCGGATTTGGACAAGAATGCCCTACACTAGTGTTAAAAAAAATTATCAGTGACAACAACTAAACTGTAAAATGTTTGCCCCATGAAAATGATGGGACTATTTCGTACGTACAAGGTTCCATTTTTCCTTTTTCAGATTATTAGGTGAAAGGGTTACAACATATATATGCTCCCTCCAAAGGGAACTTGTTTCCCGCGGTGAAACTTGCCCCCATCCCTCTCTTTCTCTATCCCTTGTATTAATTTTCAAATATTTAATGGTCCCTCCTTTCGGTTGGACCTAAACTTTGGTCAGTACTTACGCCCACTACCACTACGTACTATTCATGTTGAGCTATCACTCATAAATCATAATATATATTAATTCCGATCCGTCTCACGTGAACCCATCGGACACAACACAATAACCTGCAGCGCTACATATATGCATATATATATATATATTGTTGTTGTTTTCTGCCTGTTTATGGTGACCAATTAATAATGATGCAGGAGAGGAGGCCGTGACAGTTGGGACAGCCACAGGTAGCCCCACTTGGTGGCTGCTTATGGTTTGTCGGAACTTACCAGTCCTTTACGACAAACAATTCAACTTTTCGTTTTGTAAATTTAACTTGTGTTTCTGGATTACTAAAACATACGGACACACGATCAGTACTATATATATATATATATGTTCAACTAACTAGTAACACTGCACTCCTCAAAATGATAGAGCACAAAATGTATACATAAAACTTAGAACCACCATTACAAAAAATTAGGTAAACTAATTCATAACTAATATTAAAAATTTGTAGTTTTGATTATAAATTTAATCTATTTAAATTCAAAATAAATGATCTTATAATTAATTCTCGCCATGATCAATTCGTAATTAATGATTATTCTATATATAATAATATTTCTAAGAATAATTAACTCATAATGAATATATCATACGTCTAATGAACAACAGTACTAAGGATTAATAGTTAATATTTTTTATTGTTTGTTAATTTAAAAAATTATATTTACTACGAAAATTTGTAGTTATAAATTATGGCTATAACTACGAAATTAATCTCATTACAATTTTCTATAACAAATACCTAATTTTTTGGTATTACACAATATTTAATTTAGTCTCGAGCATGCACATTTAATGCAAGTATCATGTTTAAGGATTTTTTTCCTTAATTAATTAGAAATATTTCAAGTGTTGGATATGTATTTAATTGCAAAAATAGAATGTGTGCATCTAGAAGTGTCAATGTGTAGGGTGATACCCTAATTAGGCCTAAAATGTAATATCCATATCTTAACTTATTAAAGATAATGTAATGGGTATGAGTAGGATCTATATCAAAAAGTTACTCATGTATTCATACTAAAAAATTACCCATTACTTTATACTTAAAGTTAACCTCTTAATTTAAAAATTATCTATGCTGAAATTAAATCTATACTAAATCTAAACATTTTATATATGAAAATTACAAATATGTAAATAAACATTAAAGGCTAAACAATTTTCTTCATTAAAAATTAACTAAGTTAATATAGTGTAATATATATCAACATTTTTTTTTCTTTTTCCTCTATTTTTTTGAAAACTGAATAGCAACAGTGCCATCTAAACAGTTTAATAGTGGAATAAACATTGTAAACAAAATTAATTGTATTAATGAGTAGACTTTGTTAATAAAAATTATATTAATGATTGAAAAATTAAAATAAAAATGAATTAAATTAAATTAAACAAATAAATTAAATTAAATATAGAATATATATATTTTGTATTGTATGTTAAATGATATTTTTAGTATATATTAAAAATATTACTCTACTACATTAAAATATAGGTTCAAAAAACTAGATTCAATGGATCTTAAGTTAGATAGGATATAGTAAAGTTAGAGTCTTATTATTTTAGGTATTTTATAATAGAGTAGAATATAGAATATTTTTTTATGGGTATTATAGGAGATATACTTAGGTGGGACGATACCTTACTTATTTACAGACCTAAGTCCATCTCATATTTTATTAATCCATTAATTAAAATAATATTCGGACCCATTAATTAGAGATGGGCCAATGTTAGCAGTTAGTTATTTTTCAGGTAGAGCCATTTTGCAAAATTTATGTGGTTATGGCCCATGGCAATTTCCAATTAGTATTCGTTAACTCTAGGGCTGATAATGAATCGGATTCAAATCAAATCATGTTGGATCAGAATCTGAATATGATAATGGTATATCATATTCGAATTCGATTCAAAATTCTATAGGATTTTAAGTATTATAATCATATCCGAATCTATATAAAAATCGAATATCTAAAAAAGATCCAAATCCAAATAATCCAAAAAATCATATATTTATTATTTTTCTAAAAAATTAGTAGAATCTAAATCTAAAACATTTATCATTAAAAAAATATACATGTAACATATTAATAAATAAATTTTCAAGTCTATTTATCATATAAAAAAATAATAAAATATAATTTAATCACATTTATTTATCATATAAGTGTGTTTTAGGTTCTAATACTGATAAAAGTACTTAATTAACATTATAAATGCATATATACTTTATTTTGCAATCAATTAATATAAACTTAAAGTTTTATAAAAAAAGAAACTCATTTCGATCAAATTGAGATTTGCATTGCATTCTTTTGTATCACAATATTCAGCTCATATTTATTATTTTTCCTGTATCATTTTTTGTTATAAAAATAGAGAAACAAGTGATGCAATTATAATGTAGATACCTTTCAAATCTAACATTTTTATATGAAAATCAATTAATTTGATATATTGCATAGGAGTTCATTACTTTTTCCGTCCAAAAATTCAGTTTAGTATTGCTATAGATTCCTTTGTATATATTTATAATACTATCTATATATATATATGTAATATTATATTTATCCAGATTCAGATTATTAATGGATCGGATCAAGTCAAATCCATATTCGTTTAATTTATTTCGAATTATGAATTTTTTTAATAGAATTATATTTGTTGAATCTTTTATTAGTTAAAGATTCTAAATTATCAAATTGAATTTAGATCGAATTCGAATTAAAATCCGTTGTATTGACATCCCTAATTAACTCACGCTCACAACCATCACATTCCAACCCGACCCAACACTCTTTGTAGCCGCCCCGGTCTTAAATTGACACTAACTTAAAAATGAATATGGAAGATTAAAATAATTAAAACCCACATAATGGCAGCTGCACTCCCCCAAGATCTTGCTCAAAATGGTAAAGTAAAAAATTTTGAATTAAAAAGATATTTTTGTATTTAAATATCATTATATGTGGACATTAGTCTATCTTTATAGCTCTTTCTTTTATTTACATTAGTGCTTTGACTCGAATCATGCTTAATTATTTTTAGGATACTCTACACTATCTTGATGTATCAAATCATATATAATTGACGATATATTCTGTCTAAAGGGAAAAATATTTTGTTGGAATATTGATTTGAATTGCAAAACATTAAAATATTTTGTTGGAATATTGATTTGAATTGTAAAACATTCTCACAATAATATTTCTTTGAATTATGTAACTGACCATTTTTTAAAAAGCAATTTATAATATCTATATCGAATGATGTGATCGAGCATTGTCTGAAAAAAATAGTACGCACAATTTGTATTGAATGATGTAATTAATCGTTATCTGAAAAAATAATCTACAATATCTGTAATAAATTATGTAATTAACTGTTCTCTGATCTGACGAAATATTGCACCATATTTCAACTGAAATTTTCTAAAATTACTGATATATCAATACATTAAACGATGTGACTGATATTTCTCTAGACAAAATAAATGGCATACGGTCCCTTGATGTATTAAATGTTGTAATTCACCACTCCCTTTTGAAAAAAAAAAAAAGATAGGAAAAGAGTGAGAGCAGATGTTTAGAGCAATGCGTATCACGTATTCTTGTGAAGTCACAAGAGCAGCAGACAGAGTTTCGAGGCATTAATGATGCAGGTCCAGTGGGGATGCCCTTTTATTGTCCACAACTATACATTTGACAGTGCTGCGCTGCTGCAGCTCCATTCATATTATTATAAACGAATGATTCACTCACAACCTTAGATCCCAACATCAGTAACTGAACCGTGTCATGCGTGCAAAAGCGGACATTTTCTTGGCATAAAATTTTGTTAACATGTCTTCTGAATTTCCAGTCAATTTCACTGTCAACTTACAGCTTATTACAAAGAACCACAGAAACTACTTTGGACGGCATTTATTCTTATCATAACTTAACTAGTTAATACAATTATTTCAATCTCCTTCAGGCCTTTGTGACGAATTTATCATGGAAAATCCTAATGACACGAATCTTCAAATTTTCTTTGAATATTTTTCGGTTAGAAATACATGTAGTAAACATTTGATTAAAAAAATTAATTGCAACACCCTAGAAATGCATTGATTACGGTATTCTTATTTAAGTATTATTTTAATTAATTTATTTAATTTTCAAAAGTTTTATGGCTTAAAATGCGAATTTGGAAGGACTTATTTTCACCTTTACTTAAAATTTTGAGGGCTAATGTTTAATTTTTACTAGTTAGATTGGCTTATGTGGAGGAATTCTAAACTAGAGGGACAGATTGAATATATTAAAAATCTATTGGACTCAATTGACATGTGGCACCACCACTCGGGATAACACCTAAGTTGAGGCACTATTCCAATTCGTTTCTTAAGCATGCATCAATATAATCAATAGGCCCATAAAAAATTTTCACCACTTTTCAATAAGCACCAACAACATCACAACCTCATAGTATGCTTTAATCTAAATGCAGAAGCTATATCAGAGTAATAAATATCATGTTAAGAGTTCAACAATATTCAACCCAAAACATCATCACTTGTACCACGATTCATACATACAAACCATAAGTTTATCAGTAGTCATGACATATTATAAAATCTCTAATCAAAACAACCCAAAGTGTAGTTATATATATATACATATACATAAACAGGCACCTATACAATTCATCTCTACCAGGTTTGTTTGATCTCATATCCTCTTGTCTCTTACTTGCCTGAATAAAATCAGGTAATACACAAGGGTGAGTCATAAGGACTCAGTGAGGATAGTGTAAAGAAATGCATGACCAATAAAAAATAAGGTCCACAGATAACAATCAATGACAATTTAGTATGAGGAAAACAAGTCAATGCTAAAAGAAAACAATGAAGGAAATCAAGTTACTAGTAATTGCTAGGTCGGAAGCTATGATCGTTGGTTCAATAGCCTGTTTGTCTCAGTCGATCCTGCTCGAGAGGTTTAGAGACATCTCAACGAATCACAATTGGGAGGTATAAATATGGATCATTTGCTAGGGATATCAGCCCAAACTAGACTGGGATACCACTCCATCCTTATTGCCTTATGAGCGGAGTACAATTATAAGGATAGCAAACCCAACCACATATGCAAGTCAAAGATCAAATATATCATGCATATCGGAATATCCTTATGCCTCCATAACAGTACAATAGTAATTTCATTCAATACATTAAACAATCAGTTCAGTAGCTCGAGCATGACAGCTCGGCAATAATAGTAGCTCAAACATAATAGCTTGGCATTAACAATAGCTCAAGCGTAACATCTTAGCAAGGCGCTCGACCAACAATTCTCTATTTTTTAGTTCGATCAATTAATCAATCAAATGCCAACATGATAGAACAATGAGTTTTACAACACAATTTTAATAAAGTTGGTATGGTAGACAATAACATGCAGAATCAATCAAGGAAGCCAACATGGCTAATGATAGTATAAGATATAGTTCAATCAATATAATAATATATAAGACATAGAATTGTTCATGGTACTAGAATAGAAACAAACAATTGATTTACACAATTTCGATACACATTAGATAATGATACTATTCACAAGCTTAATAATTAACGACAGATAACGATATTCAATGAATGACAGTTAAGATAGTATAACCTCACAGGGTTTAGGTAACAATAATAATGATAATCAGATCAAATATCAAGTAGAAGAACTATACATGGTTCGACAGCTAATCAATAATAGTAACAATAGCAAAGATAGGTATCAGATCAACTGAACCTCACAAGGTACAATCACAATAGCATTGCTTTACTCAAAGAATTACTAAGTTGATGGATCCTCACCTTAATCAAATCAACAATGCAGTCAAACTCTAGTGATCCTCAGGTTCAAATCCTCCATCGCCTATTCAAAAGAGTAACCTCATATTAAAACTCATGTTCAATCCTAACAATCACTAACACTCAAAATCATACCAATAATAGCCCAAATTTGAGTAATTATCCTATTGATACGTTGCTTAGGGTTTGATTCAATATTATTGCCCTAAAAATGCTATTAGTATTGGATATATAGATGTATACGAGGTTCACTTATATATATAGTTCCATAATGATACTCAATATTGATTATAATAATCTAGTTATCAATTAAAATCCAGGCTTTTTGTTGATTAAGTCATGGCTACATAAAATTAGGGTTTTCTACACTTAGTATGCTATATAACCTATAGTTTACATGAAATAATATCATTTTAGATCCACTAAGCTCATTTAATTGATCAAAGCTGTTTTATTTTTATGAATGGGTGTTCTAATTTATTATTTCTATCATTATATTTGATAATACAAGGTTTGGTGATGATTGGAACATGTATATACACATATGCAATTACATATATAACCATTATCATTTTTATGTCAATTCTTCACAAACAAGCTAAAATTTCGACGAACATATTGTGTGCATGTGTTCACCATGACAAGATGGTGATTTTGCCCAGTCGCGGTCGCCGCCATTGAAAAATTGAACTACCCACCAAGAGATGCTACTCAGTTCACAAAACCAAAGTTGTTAATCAATTTCAACAAACAACCTTAAATCATCACTCAATTTCATCCTGAAAGCAGCTCCACTATCTTACGCCGCCACGCCAGTTTAAGCTAAATACCGTTGCTCCCACTGGACCATTATGAAATCTACAGATACCGATAAGTTCTTGGAACTGAGCTCTACAAAACCTAGCCTTTTGTTTTGCTAATCGATCGTTGAAAAGTAGTCCCCACTAGGCTTCACCATTACTTAGTTTTGGGCATTCATTTCATCGTAGTCTGTCGATCTTTTTTGATTGCATGTAGGGTTGCAAAGGTCCTAGGAGTGAGTGGAAGATGATGCTCAGAGTCATTATAGGTTTTGAAGGATGGCTAGAGAAGTTTTCCAGAGAGAGAGAGAGGTGGTGCGCGGTGATGAAGAATGAAAAGTGGTGGTGAAAATGAAAAATATGATTTTTTATAGATTCAGCATTTCCAAATTTGCAAATTGACCATAACTATTTAGGAAATCATTCAATTAAGCCCAAAACATTTTTAGTGTAATTCAATTTAGCCACCGGTTTCATGAGTCCTCACATTGGGTCCTTTAATTTAATAAAATTAAACATTAACCCCCATAATTAAATAAATGGTGCAATTAGATTTTTCAAAATTGTATTTTAACCCAAAAAACTTTCAAAAACTTCACAAATTTTAAATAAATTCTCAGAAAATAATATTTAAATAAAATATTAAAATATCACAAATTTTAGGGGTGTTACAACCCCTTCCTTTAAAAAGAATCTGGTCCCTCAATTCTTACCTAAATACTAAAAAAGTTCTGGATATTGTTAGCGCATGGGGTCCTCTGGTTCCCATGTTGCTTCCTCAACATTATGGTTGCACCAAATAATTTTCACTTAAGGAATCCTCTGATTCCTAAGTTTTCAAAACTTTCGATCTAGAATACTAACTAGTTGTTCCTTATATGTTAGATTGCTTTGCAACAGTAAGCTGGCTAGGGAAATAATGTGGTAAGGGTTATGATAGTATTTTTGAAGCTGTGACACGTGAAAGATATTATGCATACCTATCACGCTTTGTGGTAAAGCTAAGCTATATGCTATTGGCCCAATCTTTTCACTTATCTTATAAGGACTAATATATCTGGGGCTTAGCTTTCCACCTTTGCCAATTCTTCGAGTCCTCTTTCTCAGAAATACTTTAAGAAATGCCTGATCACCCACTTCAAACTCTAAATCTTATTTTCTATTATCATAACTTTTTTGGTGATCCTGTGCAACTTTCATTTGCTTCTTAATGATCTGAGTCTTTTCAATAACCTCTTAAATTAGCTCTAGCTTGATAGTTTTTGGAGACTTACGGCTACTACCTTTGTGTTCCTTAAGAACCCAATCGACATTTTTTGCCATACAGTATTTCATATAGGGCCATTTAGATAATGGATTGATAACTATTATTATATGCAAATTCGATCAAAGGTAGATGACGACTCCAATTTTTGCTATAGTCTAAGACATAAGCCCTCAACATATCCTCTAGTATTTGGATGGTCCTCTCAGATTGTCCATCTATTTTAGGATGAGCAACAGAACTAAAATGTAACCTTATACCCAAGTGCTCCTATAGAGCTTTTCAAAGTTTTGAAATAAACTTTGGATCTCGATCAGATACGATGTTAATTGGTACTCCATGTAGTTTCACAATTTCTTTCATATACAGTTTTACCAATTTCTCAACTTTACTTTGCATCCCAACTGGAAGGAGATGAGAGAACTTAGTCAGTTTATCTACTATCACCCATATACTGCCGTAACCTCTTTTGTCTGTAGGCAGGCCCATCATAAAGTACATACTGACTTGTTTCCATTCCAATCAAAGTTTGGAAATGGTTGGAGTAATCCTAATGGTCGCTGATGTTCAGCCTTTATCAACTAATAAGTTAAACATCTGTGTACATAGTTTGCGACACCATTTTTCATCCCATCCTACCAAAATTGCTTTTTCAAGTCTTGATACATTTTAGTACCTCCTGGATGTACCGTGAATCTTATTTTATGTGCTTCATCTAATAATTCTTCTCTCTCTTCCAGCATATAGATCCTTTTGCAGAACAGAAAGGTACCTTAACTATCAGTATTAAATTTGGATTCTCTAAATACCTTAATTGCATCTTTTTATCTCAATATTCAACTATCCTGAGCTTGAGCTCATTATATCTCAGCATATAACTTTAGCTGCACACTCACTCTAGCAAGCTAAACTTTCTATTTTAATATCATCACAACAATTATTTTCAAAACTTTTGTCACTATCTTTCTTGTTATGTGGGCTATTTTAGCTCAGCAACTTAGCGAATTTGCCACCACATTCATCTTCCCTAGTAGGTAAGAGATTGAGAAATCATAATTTTCTAGAAATTCCACTTATCGGTGCTATCTCACATTTACGTCCTTCTGCGACCTCAAATATTTGAGACTCTTATGGTCTGTGTATACCTCAAATGTAGCTCCATAGAGGTAATGTCTCTACTTAGATAGTGCAAAAACTATTACAGTTAGCTCTAAGTCATGAATGGGATAATTTTCCTCATGTGGCTTGAGATTTTGGGATGCATTGGTAATGACTCACCCCCTTTACATTAATAAGCACCCAAGTCTTTCCTTTGAAGCATCCGTATACACCACAAAATTTTCTAATCCCTCTAAAAGAGCTAGCATTAGAGCCGTTGTCAATTTGCTCTTCAGCTTTTGGAAACTTCTCTTGTAATCATCATCCTAGTTAAATGGATGGTTTTTTTTAGTTAACTTAGTTATTGGGCTAGCTATTTTAGAAAAATACTGTACGAATCTTTGATAATAGCCAATCAGACCTAGAAAATTATGAACTTCTATCACTTTCTCAAACATCTTCCAATTGACTATCACTTCTATATTAGAGGGATCAACCTCCACTCCATTTCGGGGTATGATGTATCTAAGAAATGATACATTCTCTATCCAAAAATCACACATACTAAACTTAGCATACAACGTATGCTCTTTTAAAGTTTTGAGAACTAAGTATAAGAGCTCAGTATGTTTTTCTCGAGATTTCAAGTATACCACGATATCATCAATAAAGATAACCACAAACTTATCTAGATATGATTGAGATATTAGGTGCATTAAATCCATAAATGCCGCAAGAGCATTTGTTAGACCAAATGGCATCACTACAAACTCAAAGTGACCATATTGTGAATTAAAGGAAGTCTTTGGAATATCTTCTTCTCTAATCTTTAATTGATAATATCCCTATCTCAACTCTAACTTTGAGAAGACTATAGATCCTTGTAATAGATAAAATAGCTCTTGTACATATGGTAGGGGATATTTATTTTTCATACTGACTTTGTTTAACTTCCTGTAATTAATGCAAATTCTCAAGGACCCATCATTCTTCTTCACAAATAGTATTGGGGCTCCTTAGGGAGATGTGCTAGGCTGTATAAATTTTTTTTCCAATAACTCCTGAAGCTAATCCATTAGTTTTTTCAATTATCTTGGTGCCATTCTATAGGGAGTTGTGGATACTGATATGGTTCTTGAGAGAGCGTTAATAACAAATTCTATCTCTTATTCGAAGGTTATAAGTTTAGCTTTTCTGAAAATACTTCAGCGTTTTAGTCACTACTTTTACTTCTTCGATTTTAGCTATATCCTGGGGCTTATTAATAAGATAAGCCAAAAATTCCCATCCACCTTCTTTCAAAAATTCTTCTAGCTTCCAGTGCAGACATAATTAGTATTAGATGATTTCTATCCATCGATTGGTGGGCCGATACTAACACCCTATTTCCAAGTGTCACACACTTTGTGTAATAGTTCACATATGCTCTATGTCTATACAACCAATCCATCCCTACAATTAGATCATATCATTGAATGGGCATTTGAATTAGATTGGTAGGGTATATCTAACCTCTTATCATGGTCAGACATTCCCGATATATAGTATCAATAGTCAACCCTACTCCTAATGGCGTCAGAACTACTATCTGGTATGCCATAGTCCTAGGTGGCTTACTTATCTTTTGTGAAAATATGGTAGATATAAAATAATAGGATGCACAGGGATCATACAAGGCAATACTAGGAATTCCAAAGATAGAGATCATAACTTCGACCACTTCATTTGGGTCAGGTGCATCATCTTCTATTAGGGCATAAGTGCGAGCTTGCATTTTTTGCTTCTTTTTTCCTCCCATTATCTATTTTCCTTTTCTACCAATATGTACTAGCCCTTTCCTTTTGGGGCAGTCTTGCAAAAAGTGTTGGCCACTGCCACATCCGATGCACTTACCCTACTTCATCCAATATTTAGTTTCTTCATGTCCCAACCTACCATAAAGCCTACACTATTTCTGACTCGCACCTTAGGTTGGGTCTACTATCCTTCTGGCTTGTCATGCATGAGGCATAGTGTTCCCTATTTGTAATTTAAGCTGCTTCCTTTCCGCACTTCTTTGTCCTTAGGGGTATGGTCTCACTTTTCAATTTCACTATTTAATTTTGCAAATTTTCTATAGTTTTGATTCTAATTGCAGTACTTTGCTCACTACCATGTTCAAGTTTGGCAAATCAAAAGCTATTAGTCCTTGTCGGAGTTTTGGTCTTAACCCCTATACAAAACTGCCAAGTTTGTCTACTCTTATCTTCCATCATGAAAAGAGCATATTGAATTAATTGATTGAATCCTGCCTCATATTGGCTAACTGAATGATTTTCTTGAATCAGACTTATAAATTCTCTTTCCCTTGCCTGCTTGACTACCAACGGAACTTACTTATCCATAAATTCTCAAGTGAAATTCTCCCAAGTTCTGAAAGTTTTTATGGTAGTCCATCTTTGTTTGATCATCTTATACCAATTGTGGGTAGGACCTTCTAGGAGAAAAGTAGCATATATGATCTTCTGTTCATCAGGGTACCATAGAGTGTCAAAATATCTTCTCCAAACTGTCAACCTATATCGCAGCCTTCCTGTCATCGCGCTCTCCAAAGAACTTAAAGGTTTGGAGTCATAAAAATCATTCTAATGCTCAACTATTGATACCCTCATCATTTGTTATTGCTCTGCCTCCCCTAATAAGGCTATGTCACTGACCTCATTGCCCTTCTAGGTCCCTTACTCAATAGGTTGATTCATGGATAGTTGTTCTGAGGGATTAGACTATTAACCTTCTTTCTCATGCCTGCTGATAGGCAGGTTCTCCCTGTCTAATATTTTGAGGTACAATGCCTCTCCTGCTAAGCGGTCTATTCCTACAGCCTACTCTTGTCGGATCAAGAGCATTGACACTATCACGTGACACCATCAAAGGTTAGATCCTTCTTTAAGTCTTAAACCTATGATGATTTTGTTGTAACAATATTCAAATCATTACAACTCCCTCGAAACTTAAGTCATAATAAGAAATGTAGAAAATAAAAACAAAAATAATTAATAAGTCAAACCACATAAAGTAAATAGTACTCAAGTGGATTATAGTCGAGAAAAGGTTCTATTCATGTATATATATAAGTTAGTGTGAGTAGTTACATCTGAGTATTTATAATTTCAAAATTTCAAAAAAGTGTCACGCTATCAACATGCCTAGTCATAAAAAAATTGACAAGACTATATGGGTATTGTCCTAGAGTTAGATAACCTAGCCAAAAAAGCTTAGTCTAATGGTTAAAGTTGCGATATATACATATATCCATAGATATGTCTTATATACACTAACAAAGTGCTCAATCTAAGTCTTCCTCATCTATGATAATTGACTCAGCATCCTCTTCTTCTTCTTTTTAGATTTATATAATTTTTTCATCCTCAGGGGGTGCTTTCTTCAAAAACTCTAGCTTGATAAGGTCATCACCAGGTGACATATTCTTTAGAAACTACAGTCTAATTGTATCATCCTCGGGCAGTACATTAACTAAAAACTCCTACACTAGGTCTATCTCTAGATCCTCATCAATTAGATACTCCTTCACAAGGTCTTCCTAAGCAACACCCTCAATAGGCTCTACAACATGCTCTTACACCAGCTCCCCAGTAGGAACCCCCCTAATACAGATATCTTGATCATGTCTCTACTCAAGAGGGAGTCGAATCCTTGATGGTCTAGCTCTGGTATCAATCCCTACCCTAAAACCTATAGCTCAATCTATGGCACTGTTATAGTAGGCTGCTATCCTTCTAACCTCCTCCATAATGGTCTGAGTCACATCTGCATTCCCCTTAGGATCAAATTCTTATTTCCTAAAGTTTCTTCCATCTAAAAATATATGGCCTGAAGCTCTTCTATTTGGGCCTCTGCTATCTTGAACCATACTTTATCTATCTTTATGTCTTTCTTCAGACTGTCTAACATATAGCTCCTAGCATCTATTGCTAATTTTAGATGATAGGCCTTGGCTTCTTTATCCATCAAGGCCTCTCACATGTCATAAAGTCTCACTTGAAGGATTTCATACTTCTCTTTCAATTTTTTCTTTTTTATCTCCAAGGCTTTAACCTTCTCTTCTAAAGATTTTACAATTTCATCCTCTTCAATGGGTTTTTTCCCATCTTGATGCGCATTAGCCATCCTGCAGTCATAATTTTCCTTCATCAATATTAAACAAATCAAATTCCTTTTAATTTTCGAAGGTACATAACACTTTCTTAGCATATGCAAATCACTTAAGGGTTATATCCTAGGATCATGTCCCAATTTAGCTTGGATTTTCAAACCTAAGCTCTGATACCACTTATGGCTCCCTTACTTGGGATAACACTTAAGCTAAGGTACTATTCTAATTCGTTCCTTAAGCATGCATCAATACAATTAATAGGCTTACAAATATTTTTCATAACTTTTCAATAAGCATCAACAATATCACAACCTCATAACATGCTTTAATTTAATGCGGAAGCTATATCAATGCAGTAGATATTGTGTTAAGAGTTCAATAATATTCAACCCAAAACATTATCACTAGTACCATGATTCATACACACAAACTATAAGTTTATTAGTAGTCATGACATATCACATCTCTAATCAAAACAACCCAAAAGTGCAGTCATATATATACATATACATAAACAGGCTCCAATACAATTTATCTCTACTAGGTTTGTTGGGTTTGTATCCTTTTATCTTTTTCCAGCTTGAATAAAATCAAGTAATTCACCAGGGTGAGTCATAAAGACTCAGTGAGGATGGTGTAAAGCAATGCATGATCAATTGGAAATCAAAGTCCATAGATAACAATCGATGATAGTTTAGCATAAGGACGATAAGTCAATGCCAAAAAAAAAAACAACAAAGAAAATCAAGTTACTAGTAATTGCTAGGTTAAAAGCTATGATCATCGGCTTAATGACCTGTTCATCTCAATTAATCCTGCTTGGGAGGTTTAGGAACATCTCAACCAATCACAATCGAGAGGTATAAATGTGGCTCATTTGCTTGGGATATTAGTCCGATCTAAGCTAAGATACCGCTTTGGCCTTAATGCTTAATGAGTGGAATATAATTACAAGGATAGCAAACCCAACGACATATGCAAGTCAAAGATCAAATATATCATGCATATTAGAATATCCTTATGCCTCACTAATAATATAATAATTGTTTAGTTTAGTATAGTAGACAATCAGTTCAGTAGCTCGAGCATGATAGCTTGGCAATAACAATAGCTCAAGCATAATAGCTTGGCATTAATAATAGCTCAAGAGTAATAGCTTGGCAAGGTGCTTTGCCAATAGTTCTCATGTACACATATTTTTTAGTACAATCAATCAAATAATGAAATGCCAATATGGCAGAACAATGAGTTTTTCAATAATATTTCAATAAAGTCGGTACAGTAAACAATGATAGGAAAAATCAATCAAGAAAGCCAACATGACTAACGGCAGCATAGGATGTTGTTCAATTGGTATCATAATGTATAAGACATAGAATTATTTATGGTACCAGAGCAGAAATAAGCAATTGATTCACATAGTTTCAATACACATTAGATAATGGTACTATTCAAAAGCTCAACAATTGATGATAGACAATGATATTCAATGAATGATAGTTAAGATAATAGAATCTCATAGGGTTCAAGTAACAGCAATATGATAATCAGATTAGATATCAAGTAGAAAAACCTCATAGGGTTTGACAGTCAATCTTCTCCTTAATTATGTTAGTGATGTAGTCAAACTCTACTAATCCTCAATATTAAATCCTCTGTTACCTATTCAAAAGAGGAACTTTATATTAAAACCCATGTTCAATTGTAATTACCACTAACACTCAGAATCATACTAATAATAGCCCAAATCTGAGTAATTGTCCTACTGATATGTTGGTTATGGTTTGATTCAATATTGCTACCCTAAACATACTATTAGTCTCAGATATATAGATGTATATGGGGTTCACTTATATATATAGTTCTATAATGATACTAAATATTGAAAATAATAATCCAGCTATCAATAAAAATCTAAACTTTTGTTGATTAAGTCATGGTTACATCAAATTAGGGTTTTCTATACTTAGTATGCTATATAACCTATGGTTTACACAAAATAATACCATTTTGAATCCACTAGGCTCATTTAATTGATCAAAGGTGTGCTATTTTTATGCATGGGTGTTCTGATCAATTATTTCTATCATTATATTTAATAATACAAGGTATGGTGATGATCAAAATGTGTATATACATATATGTAATTACATATATAACCATCATAATTTTTCTACCAATTCTTCACAAACGAGCTAGAATTTCAATGATCAGATCGCGTTTATGTGTTCACCGTGATGAGATGATGATTCTGCCCATTCATCATTGCTATTGAAAAATTGAACCACCACTACCAAGAGATGTTCCTTAGCTCACAAAACCAAAGCCCTCTATCAATTTCACCAAACAACCCCTAACTACTGCTCAATTTTTGCCTCCAAGCTACTATAGCACTTCACGCTGCCGTGCTAATTTGAGCTAAATTTTATTACCGCCATTAGACTATTTTGAAGTCTGAAGACACTGGTAAGTTCTTGGAGCTGAGCTCTACAAAACCCAGGTTTTGGTTTCACCAATTGATCACTAAAAAGTAGTCATTGCCGGGCTCTATCAATGCTCATTTTTTGATATTGATTTCACTGCTGTTTGTTGGTCTTTTTTGACTGCATATGGGGTCATTGAGGTCCTGCGATTGAGAGAAAGGTGATGGTCAAAGTTGTTTTGGGTTTTGAAGGGTAGCCAGAGAAGTTCGCCAGAGAGAGAGAGAGAGGTTGTGCGTGGTGATGAAGAAAGAAAAATAGGGGTGAAAATGAAAATTTTTATTTTTGTAGATTTAAGTTTTTCAAATTTGCAGATTGACCCCACTATTTAGGAAATCGTTCAATTAAGCCCAAAATATTTTTAGTGTAATTCGATTTAGCCATTAGTTTCATGAGTCCGCATATTAGGTCATTAATTTAATAAAATTAAACATTAGCCTCCCATAATTAAATAAATGGTGCAATTTTATTTTTCAAAATTGTATTTTAACCCACAAAGCTTTCAAAATCTTTACAAATTTTAAATAAATTCTTAGAAAATAATATTTAAATAAAATATTAAAATATCACAAATTTTAGGGGCATTACATGAGATCTGACCATAAATCTTGTGGTCAGCCTATAATTATGAAAAGAACACCTTTATAAATATATGAGTTTTCAATTTGACCCAATTCCATTTTCTCCTTCACTGAGACACCCATCTTTGTCTTTCTCTCTAGCAATCAACTTGATGATGGTCCAGGAGTTGAAAACTAAGCCGACCATTATCTTTCCCACAACCTCATGAGCACAACAATGGTGCATGTAGGCGAAGATATCTGGTGAATTGTTGGCAAATTTAAACCAAAACCCAGTCATGGCATAGCTCGATGCGCATGGCGTTTTGGAAAATTTTTGATGATTCCCAAGTGTAGGTTTTAAAGCTCTCAACTCAAGGAATGCCCGAATAGCTTTAGTTTCCAAAATGGACCACTATGGTGATGGAATTAAGCAAAAATTGAGATGGCAAAGGTGGTTTTTTTGGAGCTTTTTGGTGGCAATTGAGGGTCAATTTGAAGGTTTTTGAAGAAATTGAATTAGGGGTTTGGTTTCTCTTATTGAAATGCGTTGAACGGTGGTGGTGGTGGTGGTGACTATCTTCGTCGGCGACGAATAGGCTATTTTCTTTTTTTTTTGTGAGGATTGCATGCATAAAAACTGATCATGGAAATTCAGCTCTGGTAGTAAGGATTTGGGTAATTGATCATAAGAAAAATAAATTGTATTGCATGTATATGTATATATGTTCAAATCTTTATAAACCTTGAATAATCAAAAAGAATTCATAGATTGATTGAAAAATATAGCCATGCATGAGAAATGAAGCATCCATGCATGTTACTTGAGCCTTATGAACATGGATTTGTATTATTTTATGTGAACCATGGTTAGTTAAGCTAATTAGGTGAAGAAAACTATAATCTTATGTAACTGTGACTTAAGTGACAACCTTGGATTAATAACGATGATTAGGCTAATATAATCTATATTGTGCAACCTTATAAGGTTAATTATGTCATTTTAGAATTTGGTCACATTTTATTTTACTGGTATAATATGAACACAGAAAATGTTCACGTATTAATGGAGAGATTAGCATGTTTTGTAACAATAATACTGAAATAAAACCTTAAACTATTGTATAAGTCGAGTAACTACTGAAATTGGATTGTTAATAGTATGATAGTAAATGTTAGAAATTATTGTAGTTGATAGGGACTTTGATAGTAAGTTTACTCTTTTGGTTAATTGACAAAGAATTGGGCCCTATAGATTAATAGGCTTTGATCTCATTGCGGAGGTTATTAAGGCAAGGGTCTACTAACCTGGTACTTGATTTGATTATCACACTTTATTAATTATTGTGCCCTAGTGAGGTTCTACCAATTGGTATTTACTTTGTATAGGCTTATTTAATATTTGTCGTTGAATCATGTGAGGCTCCATCCGTTTGGAAATTTCTTTATGCATCCTTATGAGGGTTTATCTATCTTTCTTTGAAGTATTTATCGTTATGCCTTGTCGGCAATTGATTGTTGAATGTATTCAAAGATAATGATATAGAAGAATTGTTCGGCTGAGTACCTTATCAAGCTGTCATGCTTGAGCCACTATTATTACCAAGCTGTTATGCTCGAGCTACTCTTATTGTAATACTGTTATGATTGGACTACTATACTATTTTGGAGGCATAAAGGTATTCTTATATACATGCTTTGCTTTTTACTTGAATTGCATATCTATTTGGGCTTGCTATTCTTGTTTGTATTTTGCTTATGGAGCAATAAAGTTGGAGTTAGTTCTCAATTTAGATTGACTGATGTCCTAAGATAAAAGAGCCAACGGAAATTTCTCCTGGACTTTGATCGGTTGAGATATACTATACCTCCTAAACATGATTAGTTAAGACGATTTAGCCATTGAGTCGATGGTTACAATTCTCGATTGAGCATTTGCTAGTAGGTAAAAAATATTATTTTCCTCATTTTAGCATATATGTGTTCTTGTATTACCATGTCAGTAAATTGCTTTGTTGAATCATTGACCCTTGACAGTCATGTATTACTTTACTTTATCCCTCATTGAGTCCTTATAACTCACCCTTGTGTATTATTTATTTCTTTCCAGATACGTATGAGATAGGGAATGATGGCGGATGTCAGGTTTGACAAAAATTACCTATATTAATGTTTAGGTGAATAGATGTGTATATATGAATTCACCATTGGTTATATTTAGTTTTAGAGATGTTGTAATATGTCATGATGAACTTAAACTTGCGGCACATTGAATTGTGCATTTGTGACAATGTTTTGGATTTGATCATTGTTAGGTTATTAATATGAATCCTAGCACTTTAATATAGTTGTATTAAGTTTGAAGCATGTTGTGAGTTCATGATTGTTGTAATTCATTAGAAAATTTTGAAATATTTTTATGGGCCTATTGAGTATGATGTTTGCATATTAAAGATTAACTGGGTGGCTTCTTGGCTTGTGGGCTATCACAGGTGGGATGCTATGGGTATGGTATTAGAGCTTGGGTTGAGAAACTCGAGCTACACTGGGATAGGATCCTAGGATACAAACTTTGGGTGTTTACATGTATTGAGAAATTCAAAATGATTTAAGGATTTAAGATTAATCTGATTTGTTGATATTGATAAAAGAAGTTATGTACTACAGGATGGCTAATGGACATAGAGAGGGAAAAGAGCCGTAGAGGATAAGAAGAGCGCGGAATCTCTAAAGGAATGAATTAAAGTTCTAGAGGCAAGAAAAGCAAAACTGAGAGAAATCTGTCAAACCTTTGAGGAAAGGTTCTATGACCTGCAAAAGACCTTAAGTGATAGACAGGCTGAGAATAACTATTTAAAATCAACACTGGGAGTGAGGAGTTATATGGTAGAGAAGTTAAGGGAT
Organism: Jacaranda copaia; assembly: GCA_014898725.1. Lineage (NCBI taxonomy): Eukaryota > Viridiplantae > Streptophyta > Magnoliopsida > Lamiales > Bignoniaceae > Jacaranda > Jacaranda copaia. The sequence continues at coordinate 428,130 of JACGDI010000821.1, forward strand.
GATCTAGAAAGAGAGGAAAAACAAGTTGGTATAGTAGAGGCTCAAGTAGAGGGACTTTGGGCTATATGAGCAGACATGCAGGAGACCTTTTAGGTGTTATAATTTGACCACAAAAGGATCTTAGACATGTACCACATCAATATAGACGAGATCCAAAGAATGATAGTTCACTATGGCATAGTCATAGACCAAGTCATAGGAGTAGGTACAGGTACCGACTTGGAGCTAGAACATTTGGTGTTTGCTTCTCTCCTAAGTAAGGGCATGGGTAATGTATTTGTATTGAAGAGATACCTATGAGAGATTTAGAAGAGGCACCCATAATGAACCTGATCGAGGATGGAGCAGATGAAGACCTAAAGTAGGATCCAGCTAATAAGGAGCTTGAGATGGACCCCGTGCAGGAGTTTTTGGTAAATGTGCCACCCAATGACAACATAGATGAGCAAATAAATGAGGATGACAAGGACACAAAGTCCGTCATCACAAACATAAAGGATTTAGATTAGGTGGCATGCTGATATAGATACGTTATGACTATGTACATAGAATAGTATAGCTTTTAACCACTAGAATAGATAGTATCGGCTAAAGTTACTTAGAAGCAGTAGGCGATGCCCTTGAACTAGCCTTGTCAATTTTTTATGACCAAGTATATAGTTAGCATAACCAATTTTGGAAAACTTTAACTTGTATATAAACTGATGTAACTGGCAATGCTAACTCGATTATATAAATGTAATTTCACCTTCACTTATTGGACATATAGATTTTGATTACTATATAATCTATGTAGTATGATAAATTTATCCCCTATCTCTCTTTCATTTTGTAAATTTAGAAATTCGAGAGAGTTTATTTATGATTGAGATTTCATTTACAACTCGATGATCACAGGTTTAAACATTAAGGTAAAAACAAACATATAATAGCGTCTAACGAGAGTAATGACACACCCGCTCCAATGAGGGCAGGCCTTAGAAGGAGATTGGTCGACAAGCGAGCTAGTACACCCTAAAACTTTGAACAAGAGATGCTTGCTTACCAACAACCATGGCACGATGAAGAGATTTCCTAATCTAACCTAGTTGACCAACTAGTTATGGGACAACCCGCTGAACTTAGAGATCTGGAGGGATCGAGGTATCAACAAAATGGTCAATCAAGGGGTGGTAGAGTAAGAGTCTCCAATAAAGTTATTGATGATCAAGCATTGGAATAGTTTCTTCGATTCTAGCCCTCAAAATTTCTGGAAGAATCGAATGATAGAAAAACTAAAAAATAGATAGAGAACTTGGAGAATATATTTGAGACATTATGCTATCTAGATGAACAGAAAGTTCAATTTGCTACATTTCTCCTAGTAGGACCTACTTGTAGCTAATGGAAAATGATTAATCATAGATGAACGGCAACAGAAACCTACTGAATATGGGTGAATTTCACCAGAGAGTTCATGGACAAGTATATTCCTTTGGTAGTTAAGCAGTCAAGGGAAAGGGAGTTCATGAACCTGATTTAGGGAAACCAATCTGTTAGTCAGTATGAGGTGACCTTTAGTAGACTAATCCAGTATGCCTCTTATATGTTGGAAAATAAAAGTTGATGGACCCGCTAATTCATATAAGGGATGTGGTCGAAGGTCATAAGGGGAGTGGCCATTTGCAATCTGCCAAATTTGGTAATAATTAAGGTGCTACAATTAGAATCAAAACTACAGAAGATTCAAAAAATTAAAGATAGAAACTAGAAAGAAAAGTTGCACCCTAGAGGATAAAGTAGTGCAAGAAAAAAACAACTAAGATTACACATTAGAGTCACTAACCCTCGAGCACCTCAGACTGGCTGGGCATTGAACTTTGCCAAGGCAATACACAAAAATAGTATGGATATTGCAGGAGATTTGGACATGAGAAAGTTGAAAGTTAGATAAAGCAAGGCAAGTATATAGGTTGTGGCAGTGACCAACACTTCTTCAAAGATGCCCTGAAAGAAAGGCATAGCACTTGCAGCTAAAGAAAAGCAAGTGGTATAAACTAAGGGAACACAAAAGGTGTAAGCCCGTGCATATGCTTTGACGGGAGAGGATGCACCAGACCCAAATGAGGTGGTGGAAAGTATGGTCTCTATATTTAGTATTTATCGTAAAACCTTATATGACCTTGATGCATCTCACTTTTTCATATCTATTATCTTCTCTCAAAAGTTAAACGAGCAACCCAAAACTACGACCTACCAAATAGAAGTTCTAATCCTCTTGGGAATACAGCTAACAATAAAAACCATATATTTGGATTTCCAAGTTATGATAGGGGATGAGATATATCCAGCCAACCTCAAACAGATGCCTATTCAAGGGGTATGATCTAATTCTTGGGATGGATTAGCTATATAAACATCAGGCATAGGTGAATTGTTACACCAAGTGCATAACGCCTAAGGATAAGATACCATGTCAACTCATCAATTTATGGATAATACTCCATTGTTAATACTTAAATCTGCACTAGTGGCCAGAACAATTTTGAAGGAAGGTGGCCGAGGATGTTTGGTGTATCTTATCAATAAACCCCAAGATACAGTAAAAACAGAAGAAGTAGAAATAGTGGTTGAGTATCTTGAGGTATTCCCAGAAGAGTTGAACTCATTATCTCTTGATAGGGAGATAGAATTTGTTATTCATACTTTCCTAGAGACCACACCTATATCTAAAACTCCCTACAGAATGGCACTAGCAAAACTAAAAGAACTAAAAAACTAACTTTAGGAACTATTGGAGAAGAAATTTATAAGGCCTAGCATTTCTCCTTGGAAAGCCCTTGTATTATTTATTAAGAAGAAAGATGGGTCCTTGAGGATGTGCATTGACTACATGGAGTTGAATAAAGTCACCATCAAGAATAAATATTCCTTACCACATATAGAAGAGATATTTGATTTGTTATATGGGTCTACAATCTTTTCGAAGTTGGACTTGAGGCAAGGATATTACCAGTTGGAGGTCAGAGAAGAGGATATCTCAAAGACCGCCTTCAATCCTTAACATGGTTATTTTGAATTCATAGTAATGCCGTTTGTTTGACTAATGCCCCAATAGCATTTATAGTTTTGATGCATCAAGTGTTTTGACCATATTTGGATCAATTTGTGGTTATTTCCATTGATGACACCCTGGTACACTCAAAATCCCAAGAAGAGCATGTTGAGCATTTACACCTAGTGCTCAAAACTTTGAAGGAGCATTAGTTGTATGCAAAGTTCAGCAAGTGCTAGTTTTAGATAGAATAAGTAGCGTTTCTAGGACACATTATTTCCTAGGATAGAGTAGAGATTGATCCTTCTAAGGTAGAGGCGATAGTTAATTCAAAGAGACCCAAGATTGTAACAAAGGTTTGTAGCTTTTTAGGTCTAGCTGGCTACTATTAAAGGTTTTTATAGGATTTCTCCAAATTAGCTGTCCTATTGACTAAATTAATTCAGAAAAATCTACCATTTGGCTAGGCCAATGACTATGAGAGAAGCTTCCATAAACTAAAGAATAGTTTGACAATAGCCTAGTCTTAGCCCTTCCAGATGGATTAAAAGGTTTTGTAGTTTATACTGTTGCCTCTAAAGAAGGACTTGGGTGTGTGTTGATGCAAAAAGGTCTAGTCATTGCCTATGCATCTAGGAAGCTTAAGATACATGAAGAGAATTACTTGACTCATGAATAGGATCTAGCTGCAGCAATATTTGCACTATCGAAATAAAGACATTACCTCTATGGAGCTATATTCGAGGTATACACGAACCACAAGAGTCTCAAGTATCTACGTTCATAGAATGATCTAAATATGAGACAATGTTAATGGGTGAAATTCCTTGAGGATTATGATTTCTCAATTTCTTATCACCCAAGAAAGACAAATGTGGTAGCAGGTGCTCTAAGCTGCAAAACTGAAATGGCCCACTTGTCGAGAATGACAATGTTAAAAGTTCCCAAAGCAGATACTGCGGTAAAAATGAGATAGAAAAATTTGGCTTGTCAAAGTAAATGTGCAATTAGAATTATATAATGAAATACGATAGGCTCAAGCCAATGATAATTGGATATTAGAACAAAACAAACTGATCAAGAAGTTTGGGGAATCTGAGTTCAGTACTAATGGTCAAGGCACTCTTCTATTTTATAAGAGAATCTTTATACCATAAGGGATAAAAGAAATATTATTAGATGAGGCACACAAGTCGAGGTTCATGATATATCCTGGAGCTACGAAGATATATCAAGACTTGAAAAAGTAGTTCTGGTGGAATGAAATGAAGTAAGATGTCATAGATTACATACAAAAATGTCTAACCTGCCAGCTAGTGAAGATGGAGGATCAATAGCCCTCGAGATTACTCCAACCACTTTCAATCCCTAATTGGAAATGGGAACAAGTCACCATGGACCTTGTAACAGGCTTATTGATAGCCTAAGGAGGATATGACAACATTTGGGTAATAGTAGACAGACTGACCAAATCTTCTCATTTCCTACTTGTTAGGACACAGTATAAGGAAATTGCTAGACTGCATGGAGTTTTGATCAGCATTGTATCAAATCAAGACTTAAAGTGTGCCTCAAGACTTTGGAAAGCTTGTAAGAACATCTGGGAATGAGTTTATAATTTAGTTTCACTGCTTGTTTGGGACAATTAGAGAGAGTTATATATATATATATTAGAGGATATGTTGTGGGCATGTGTTTTGAACTTTAGAAGAAGTTGGAACCGACATCTACCTCTAATCGAATTTACATACAATAATAGCTACTAGTCCATAATCTAAATAGCTCTATATGAAGCACTATATGGTAGAAAATGTTAATCTCTCTTGCATTGGGATCTTGAGGAGTACAAAAGTAGTGATCATAAGTCTCTCGAAACTATAAGACCAAAATTGGTTTGCGTGACTATTGAGAAGACGTAGATCATTAAGTGAAGGATGAAAGCTGCACAAGATCGATAGAAAAGTTATATAGATAAATGGAGAAAATATTTTGGAATTCGAAGTTGGTGATCAAGTATTTCTTAAGGTTTTCCTAAGGAAAGGTGCTCGAAGGATTAGCAAAGGTGAAAAGCTTAACCTAAGATATATTGGTTCTCACAAGATAAGTGAAAGGATTAGACTAGTGGCATACCACCTAGTGCCACCCCAAGGCGTGATGGGTATACATGACATTTTTCACATGCCACAAGCCCAAAAATATTATCTTGACCACTCCAGTATTATTTCTCTCACTGATGTGTCATTGCAAAGTGATATGTCATACAATGAATGACTAGTTAGTATTTTAGATTGGAAGCTTTGAGAACTTAGGAACCGGAGGATTCCTCAAGTAAAGGTTCTTTGGCGCAACCATAACATTAAAGAAGTTATTTGGGAACTAGAAGATCTTATGTGCTAGCAATATCCCAAACTCTTCCAATATTCAAGTGAGAATCTAGGGACCAGATTCTTTTAAGAGAGGGGAGCTGTAACACCTTTAGAAATACATTGATTACAGTATTCTTATTTAAGTATTATTTTAATTAATTAATTTAATTTTTAAAAGTTTCATGGGTTAAAATATGAATTTGGAAGGACTTAATTTCACCTTTACTTAAAATTTGGAGGTCCAATGTTTAATTTTCACTTGTTAGATTAGCTTATGTGGAGGACTACTAAACTAAATGAACAAATTGAATATATTAAAAATCTATTGGGCTCAACTAAGATCTAGCCATAAATCTTAGTGTCAACCTATAATTAAGAAAAGAACACCTTTACAAATGTATGAGTTTTCAATTTGACCCCCTTCCATTTACTCCTTCACTAAGACACCCGTCTATCTGTCTGTCTCTCTCTCTTTCTCTCTCTCTCACTCACTCACTCCTCTCTCCAATGATTAGCCAAGCAACAGTCTAGGATCTAAAAACTAAGCCAACCATTTTCTTCCCCACAACCTCAAGAGCATGGCAAATATGTATGCAAACGAAGATAACTAATAAACCACAGGGAAATTTAAACTACAACCCGGTTATGGTGGAGCTTAATAGGCATGGTGTTTTGGTGACTTTTTTATGATGCCCAGGTATAAGTTTTGAAGCTCTCAGCTCTAGGAACATGTTAATAGCTTTATTTTCCAAAATAGACCATTGGCGGCAATGGAATTAGGCAAAAATCTAGACAATGAAGATGGTGGCATTGGATCTTTCAGGTGGTAATTGATGATCAATTCAAAGGTTTTTGAAGAAATTGAATTGGGGGTTTGGTTCCTCTCATTGAAATGCATCGAACGGTTGTGGTAGTGACTATCTCCAGCGGTGGTAGCAAAGTCAAATAGGAATTTTCCTCATCTTATCACGAGGATCGCATGCGCAGAAGTTGATGGTGGAAATTTTGCTCTGATAGTAAGGATTTAGGTAATTGATCGAAAGAAAAATAAATTGTGTTGAATGTATATATATACATTCAAATCTTTATAAACCTTGAATAATCAAAAATAATTCGTAGATTGATCAAAAAATACAGCCATGCATGAGAAACGAAGCTGCATGCATGTTACTTGAGCCTAGTGAACCCGAATTTGTATTATTTTATGTGAACCATGGTTAGTTAAGTTAATTAGGTGAAGAAAACCTTAATTTTATGTAACCACGACTTAAGCGACAACTTTGGATTATTAACGATGATTGGGCTAATATAATCAATATTGTGTAATGTTATAAGGTTAATTACGTAATTTATGAATATGGTTATATTTTCTTTTACTGGTATAATATGAACCTTGAAAATGTTCTTGTATTAACGGTGACATTAGCATGTTTTGTAACAACATCGAACAAAACCCTAAACTACTGTATAAGTTGAGTAACTATTGAAATTGGATTGTTAATAGTATGATTGTTAATGTTAGAAATTATAAGGTTGAATGAGTATTTTGACAGTAAGTTTACTCTTTTGGTTAGGTGGCAAAGAATTGGGCCTCATAGTTCAGTAGGCTTTGATTTTATCGCTAAGGTTATTAAGATGAGGGTCCACTGACCTGGTACTTGATTTGATTATCACACTTTGTTAATTGTTGTACCCTTATGAGGTTCTACTGATTGGGACTTTCTTTGTATAAGCTTATTCAATATTTGCCATTGACCCTTGTGAGGGTTTTACTGATTTGATACCAGTCTTGATTATCATTATCATTATTGTTGATTGTTGAACCTTGTGAGGTTCCACTCATTTGGAAATCGCTCTATGCGTCCCTCTGAGGGTTTATCTATCTTTTTTTGTTTGAGTATTTATTGTTCTACCTTGTTGGCAATTGATCGTTGAACGAATTGAAAGAAAATAGTACAGGAGAATTGCTAGGCCGAGTGCTTTGCCAAGTTGTCATGCTTAAGCCACTACTATTGCTGAGCTATTATGCTCAAGCTAATATTATTATCGTACTGTTATGACTGAACTACTGTATTGTTTTGCAATCATAAGGGTATTCTTATATGAATGCTCTGCTTTTTTACTTGAATTGCATGTCTTTTTGGGCTTGCTATTCTTGTTTGTACTTTGCTCATGGAGTAATAAGGTTGGAGTGAGTTCCTAGTCTAGATTCGACTGATGTCTTGGGCCTAGCATGCAAATAGAAATTCCTTCTGGACTGTGATCGGTTGAGATACTCTATACCTTTCAAATATGATCAGTTGAGCTGATGATTACAACTCCCAACCTAGCATTTGCTAGTGGTTGAAAACTATTATTTTTCTTATTTTGGTATATTCGTGTTCTTCTTGTGTTACTATGTCAATAATTAGTCTATTAAATCATTGACTCTTGACAAACCATGTATTGCTTTCCCTTATCCCTTACTGAGTCCTTATGACTCATCATCATGTATTATTTATTTTCTTTCCAAATTGGTATGAGACAGGGAACAATAACGAATGGGAGGTTTGATAGAAATTATTTTTATTAGTGTTTGGGTGAATAGATGTGTATATATGAATTTACCATTGGTTATATTTAGTTTTAGAGATGTTGTAATATATCATGATGAAGTTAAGATTTACGACATGTATGAATTGTGTATCTGTGATGATGTTTTGGATTTGATCATTGTTGGGTTATTAGTACGAATCCTGGCACTCTGATGTTATATTAAGTTTGAAGCATGTTGTGAGTTCATGATTGTTGTGGTTTATCAGAAAATTTTGAAGAGTTTTTGGGGCCTATTGAATATGATGTTTGCAGGTTAAAGGATTGACTGGGGGCATCATGACTTGTGGGCTATCTCGGGTGGGGTAATACATTAATCCTTTTCTTGGGTTGTTGTATTGTGTAACACCTAACACCAAGTTATGTCAATTTTATTTTGTTTAACTATTAAATTAATTTTTTTTTCCCAAAGAAAAAAAAACAACATAAAGGAAAAATAAAATATGAAGCACTACGTGTAATATATGCTCAAAACAAGAAAGATTTGTGGACATCTCCAAATCTTTCCTTAGTCTTTCTCTCTCCAAGTATGCCGCCTTTCTTCACTTTATCTAGTTTACATTCTATTATATAAAGGGTACTTGATTAAGCTAATACCAAATATTGGGTTAAATTCAGTTAGCCCATCTATTTTGACCCTTAATTTTTTTAAAAAAAATTTGTGGCATTTTTTAAAAAATTGAATCGGATTAGCCGGTCGGACCGACTAGACCGTCGACCAACTAACAAGTTCGATCAACCGGCAAATCGGTCCAATTTTCTCAAAAAGTTGGGAAACTCAAAAAAAGGCCATATTTTGTTAGAACCGTTCAAACTGACCAATTAGATTGTTGAACAGGTGAACCGCTCACAGTTCAATTGAACCGAAGTGATTTTTTCATTTAATTTTTAATGAAATTAATTTTTTAAAATTTTTTAGTCTAAGTACAAAATTTGAAGGGTAAGGTATACTTCATAAGCTATGTAAAAGTAAAAAAAGCCTTGGTTCAAAGTTTAGACTTTAGAATTAACTCACACACTTTAAACTTTAAACTTTAAACTTGAGATATTTAAATTGTTGTGATTATTTATAATATGAATTTTAAAATTTAGATTGTAATGTTAGACAATATCATTTAAGCTCTGAATGTTTTATATTTTGGTATTTTATTAATTTTTAAGTAATATATAATATAAATATATATATTTCATAATTATGATATCATGATTCAATTGCAGTTCAATTATAGTTTGACCAACGATTGAACTAGTAAACTGTGAACTAATAAATTTTTTGATTCAATAAATAATTCAATTTTTTGAATACTAATTTGTGGTTAGCAAATTAACTGATGGAGTTAACATGGAGGGCCTGAGAAACTATTATATATGTGAGGTACATTTGTGTTATGATGGCATTTTGTGGATATGTAAATTGTTTGGAGTTCTCGTTGGGCAGCAAATTTTTATGTAGAGTAGGAAGCTAGATATTGTATTGTGCTATTCATGCAGTCAAATTATTCTCTATCATTAATCATGTGGGAATTGATTTGTGTATAAATTATTAGAACTCTGTATCAGCATCACAATTCAATTGTGAGGTCATGTAGAAATGAAATCATGATCATTTATGATAGTTGGTAAAATTTAAGTTTTTTTTATCTGAAATTTAGTGTAGAGAGTTCTTAATTATCACAAGTTCTTGAAGTTATGTGAATTCTTACGAATAATTTTTCGTGCTCAATCTCTCTTTGGGATTTAGTATTTATAGTTTATTTCTTGATGGGTTTAGACCCATTAGAGTTTTGTTCCCTTCTTCATGAGATTAATTAATTTTGAGCTTTTGGCCTTTTTATTTAAATATTTTCTTTTGATTCATTGGGAATGATTTCATTTTTTTACTCTTTTACCCTTGTGAGCTTAACTGGTCATATCATTAAGCCCCTCTATTTTCAATTTGAAAAACTAAACTTCATATTGAAAATATCATAAAGTATGATTTCAATTTTTTTCCTTAGCTTAATCATTAAAATAAAGTTATTAATTTAATTAATTTTCATTGATTGAGTTAGGTGTGCGCTGTGTTTACTCAGCTATAGTCTAAGTTGAGATTTACTAGGTATCAAAGTCTAAGGGGTTTCTAAGGAGTGATGCATCACCCAAGGGCTTAGCAAAATTTTGTCCAAGTTAAAGAGAGAGAAAGGATGAAATCCTTATGAAAAACACTGAGATAAGTCCCCGATGAAGCTTCTCCCGCACTTCATCTTTTCCTTGTTGTGTTTTTATCTTGCTTCTTTCATTCACAACATATTGCCCAACTCCTCATAATTAGTAAAATTTATCTGAGTTACATTAAGTCAAATCATATTTGAGAGTAGGTTCCGAGTCAAGTCTGTCTTAGAGTCCAATGTCAATTAAGTTAGGGGAAGGCTGCCGGGGGTCGCCATTGTCATGCTGCCGTCGACTGGGTGCTAGTGACACCAGTATTGGGCGCCCTTGTGGTGCGTGTCCTGGGCGCCCCAAGGTGAACCTACAAGAGTGATTGTCTAGGGCGTCTGCAGGGCGGTTGGAATTGGTGCCCTCCAAGTGCTCACTTTGGGCTCATATGAGGCGTCCGTGTTGTGCAACTGGGGCGCAGGCTGCTGCCTTGGGCGGTTGTGGCTCTTTTAGTCTTGTTTGCGTTCGTGGACGTCATTCCCTCACAGTGTTTGCAGCATATTCTGAGCTTGTGAGCCTTTATTGGACATTTCGTCTGATAAAGTATTAGCGAACGAGAGTGAGTCTCAAAGGTTAAAGGGTTAGCTTATCATGCATGAGCTGTTTTCTTCATCTAAGTCTGGGTCCAAGTCATAGCAGAGGGTTCTTCTAATGAGGAGCCAGAAGATGCTCCCAATGTCAATATTAGTTTCGCTCAAATTGTGGGGATTAGGTATTCACTCCTTGTTAGTAAGTAGCATATTTTGGAACGTTGAGTATGTGTCTATTCCCATTTTTAGTGAAAATGGGCCAAAACAAATGCATTTCTAGTGATGAAAATTTGAAAATTGGGAAGCTGCTCTTTGAAAAGCTTTCCAAACGGGCTCTAAGATTTCTGGATCGCAAAATATAAAGAATTAAAATCTAGAAGGATTCCATTAGTAAAAATAATATGAAGGCTAGGAATCACAGCATCAAGGAAATGACTTGGGAACGTGAAGATGAAGCGAAGAGAAATTACACGCACTTGTTCTCATCCTATAGAATACAGGAAGATCAAATTCTTCTACGGAGGAAAGATTGTAACAACCCTAATTTTTCTCTTAAGGTATTATATCTTGTCTTTAAAGTAGTATTTAAGTAAGAATTATATTACATATTTATTATTCTTGAGAGAATAGAATTTAATTCCACATATTGAATAATTACTATTGGGTCTTTATGTTTTAGCCCTAAAATAGAATTAAAAAAAATACTCTGACATTAAAATTAGAAAACTTAACTGTACTAATCTTATTTATAATAGTATTGATACAAAAATATTAAATAGATGTATTGTCCTTATAACAAAGGAAAACTAGTATGAAGATTTCCTTAAGCAAAGAGGCCAATGAAAAATTACGTAAAATATTAACCTCTATAAATAGAAATCATCCACCCCACTTTTAGTGCACATATTCAGAAACACACACTTGAATCCTTAGTTTTTCTTTCTTCTTGTCCGCAAGGAAGGGAAGGGTGAGAGAAATGGGGGAGACACTTGAATTTTCTCCACCACAATCCATCTCATTTCCAACACATTTTATTTCCAATCTCCCAAAACTTTACCTTTATAAACAGAAATTTTCTGCCATGGGAAGAAATGCTCTATCAAATGGGATACACAATATCCACCTTTAAATTCCAACATGATCAGAAATATAGCAAAACTTCTACAAATTTGGGTAAACAAATAAATTTGGCAGTATCGGCAGTTCTTTTTATTAAAAAAAATTAGCAGTCACGTCTAAACTATGCTATGACGGATGAAAAATGGAGAAAATTTTGAAACAACAAAAGAGTGATAAAACAGGTTAATTTCTCATCCTGATCAGTCAATCCAACTTACGACTATTTTAGAACTTTCACTTCAGTTTCTTAAATTCTATAAAGAAACTCTTATTGCTGTAATAATCTAATCTTTTGTCAATATAATTGTTATAAGTAATATTAATTTAGTGAAAAGGCTTACAATAAATAAATATTATTTCATTTGGGCTCTTAAAAATATTAGATTTCGTGAGTATTTGAATGATTAGAATTATTAGACCATTGGGGCTCTAAAAGATATAACTGTAGAAGATTGTCTAACTAAGAATGAAAGAGAAGTTCGAAGTTTTTTTTTCTTTGAGGTTATGCTCTATCATGGTTTCAACTTAGGTAGTATCATACTGGTGTTTGTTATCTTCATCAAATTAAAGAAAAAGAAAAAGAAAGAAAAATGAGATGAATCTGATATGATGGTTTTAATTTTGTCTAATTTATTTTGCTTTGGATTCTTTAATGTCCTTGGATACCAAATTCATACGTTGCTTCTTGACTATGGTTCTCAATGCAGCCTTATTATACATATTCTAGATTGGATGTATATACATGTTGGTGGTGAAATTTGACTAGGTAATAGTTTATAACTAGTTCTTTTTTTTTTTTTTTGGATTTATAGATTAGTTTTATTTTGGGCAAGAAAGCTGTCTTCATCACTTGCTAATCAGGATTTTGGTTTGGCAGATCTTTATGCCTTCTTAATAATAAATTTGACTAATTATATACAGTATCTTACATCACTGCAACAATTTTAGATTTGGTTGATAATTTATTTCATGTAATTAAGCCTACAATTAGTATAAACTAAGTCGACAAATCATAATTGTTTTTTCTTTTTTCTTTTTTGATTTTTGGTCCATGTTAATCAATTAAAAACTATGAGTATTATTTTTTATCTAATTTTGAATATATGGATAGGAGAATCATTTGGGAGGTCTTCCTATTATTTTAAAATTCTATGTAGATAGTGTTTGACCCCCCACAAGGTATCTGATATTAGCTTACAAAAATCCTATATATATTGGTGATATATAACTCTAAAACTCATTTTTGTGCCTCTCTTTTCATATGAAAATTCTCTATAAATAATATATCCTAGGTGAGAAAAATTGTAAAGAGGAATGTGAAGAGCCAAGGATCAAACGATTCACACTTGAGGTAGTACTCAAACTTTTAATCAATTATACTATATTATATTTACTTTATTAGATCTTATATTTACTTTGCTAGGTATTTAAGATCTTGACTTAATACGATGTATTTATGTACAAAATTCCATAGATTAAGCGAAAAGAAATTTGAGGCGAGTAAGTAGTTTCTTCCTTCTATTGTTTGTAAAATACCTTTTCAAATCAATATATATGTTTTCTGTGTAAATGATTTTTCTGTATAACGAAATAATTACGCATGATATGTTAAAATTTCTCATAAGTAAAGTAAGTTGTTTCTTTCTTCTATTTTTTTGTAAAATATTTTTCTATATATATACATTCACATATATATTTACTATCTAAATGACTTTTTTTTTGTATAAAAGAGAATTTGGGCATGCTATGTTACGACCTTCTAAATAAAGAATATTATGTGATTTTTTATCTACAAAGATGAAAAGTGAGTAGTTTTCTTCTTTCTATTATTTATTTATTTATTTATTTGATAAATGGTTTTCCAAAAACATAAATATATATTTATTTGTCTAAATGATCATCCTATATAAAAGAGAATTTAAGTATGCTATGTTAAAATTTTTGTTTAGTAAAGCCTAGTTCGTGATCTCAAGTTTACTTAAAAAAGGAAATTAAATAATTTCTCTTTATAAAAAATTTATTAAGAGCTATGCTCTAAATGATTGGGAAACAACCAATACGTACAGCTTCTGAAATCATGCTATCTGGTCAAAGTCACAAAAAAATTTTGAATTCATTTAATGGGATTGTAGTTTAGGTTTTCAAATGAGTAATAATAGTAATGTTTGAACTTATTTAATGTGGTTGTAATTATGACCCTCCTAGCAATATTAACAGTATATGAATTCACTTAACAAGATTGTAGTTAATAAGGCCCTAATACATATAATGATAGTAGTGTTCGAACTCATTCAGTGGTATTGTAGTTAAGACCTTAATCAAATTAGCCAATTAAAATTTTGAAAGTTTACAAGCATGGAAAAGTAAGAAATTGTGATTTCATGATAAATCTTTTATTTCTAATTAAGTTTAGATTATGAAAAATGATCACATGCTATATATTATCTAAATTGCTTTACTATTGAAAGTTTATTTATTCCGTTTTTGAAAAAGAAAGAAAAACGTGGCTTTCATATTTTTTTTAAAAAAAATCTAATGAGTATGATTTTCTGGTTATTAACCTCATTCAACGCAAAAAATTATTAAATGACATATCTTTGTCCCTTTAAATTATTTTACTGTTAAAAGTTGATTATTCTGTTTACTTGAAAGAAAAGTACAATTTATATTTTTTCTTTTGTGTATTACATATGTAGGTTGCTCAAATCCGATAAAAGGCCAAAACATTCTTTACTGAGCGATTTATCACTCGTAATATTCTATAATCATTTTTACAGATGACTAATTAGTTTAAAATGAAGATAATGATGAATTATGGGGTTGGTGATACTACAAAAAATTGCATTTTAGATGGCAAAAAAATTTGTAACAAAGTTTTAATTTGTCACACAAACATGTTTATTATAACAAACTATAAATGTCGTTACCAAACATCTACGTTTTGGTGAGGATAATGAAATGCTCGTTACAATAAGTAGTAATCTATTACAAAAGGTAACTTTCTAGTGACAAATAGAAATTATCCTTACAAAAAAGTAAAGTTTTGTTACGAAAAAATTATTTTTACATGACAAAGCAAAATATTTGTTACAAATAATGTTGTATCGTCACGAAAATTTTTTCCTTCAGTAACAAATATAAAACTTGTCACAAAAAAGTTTATCATTGTAAAAAAATCATTACTATTTGATTAAAATTAGTAAAGGATACTTGGATTGGATAATTCGAGCTTAACCCAATATAATGGATATTAGGGATGATCATCTAAACTATTATAAAAATAAAGGGATTTGTGTCAAAATTGGAAGTTATTTTTAAAATTTCAACTAAAATAGACAATTGAATCCAAAAGAGTAAAATGAAAAATTTAATCCATGAAAATAGTTTGGACACCAAGATTATTAATATCCCTAATTTATCCTTTGAAATCTTTTTCAAAAATAATTTAATAATAAGGTTGAAATGGTACTTTGTATGAAATCCATTAACCCACCAAACACTTATAAGAATTGTATCATTCCCACAACTCTCACAAACACTTAGAAAAGCCATACTTATATCCATCCTCTATTTAAGTATTAGAAGAACTATACATACCATTCTTAAAACTTAAAAGCCATGACTGAGATGTGAAGTAAAATGTATTTGCTATGAATTAAGTTATATTATAATGAAGGAGAAATATGCAAAAAAAATATAATACTCAAAAAATATTTAGACATGTGGAATCGTGTGCAACAACTGCTAGTTTCATTTAAAAGGATGGATTCTCATTAATTTCATTTCCTAAATCAAATCAAAAACTTTCTCTTTATCAAAATAACTATGTATTTTTAAATGAAAATAGCCAACATTTAATAACCAAAAAATAAAAATAAAAATAAATACCGTATATGTTAGGTTTAAATCTATACTTGTCTAGTTTATAACTTATGCTACCTAATATTTTAATTATACCAAACTTGATGAAATTGAAAATATAAGATATTTTTTTCCCATATATTCTCTTGATATTATTTAGACAAAATAACTAAAAGAATTCTTATAATAAATTTTTATATCCAAAAAATCCATGTAAATATTTTTAATCCAAAACTTTAGCAATTAATTTTTTTGCCTAAAATATAAATAATTTCTTAATTAAGAATTTGTTGAATTGATTTTATAATATAAAATATTTTTATTTAGGTTGCTCAAATTTATTTGTATTAGTCAACAAGGAATAGCTTTAGTATATTAAATATTTTGAAAAACTATTTTTGAACTATGATATTTATAAGCTGAGTGGCCTGTGGCCTAGTAGCATTAGTCTCCCACATAATATGAGAGATCAGGGGTTCAAGCCCTAATGGACTCTTGATGTGCTTGTGCATAAATAAATATAAAAAAAAGTATGATATTTATATATTAAAATAATAGAAATAATTTTAATTTTTAAAACAGAAATAATGAAAAGAAAAATTAAATTTACAATTCATACTTTGCATAATAAGACATTTGTTACAATAAAATTAACTTTGTCACCTAATAATAAAAATTTGCTTTTGGCGGTAAGAATAGGCACCCATTTTTCTTCCGCTTTTTTTTTTTTTTTTTTAATTTTTCCTTCCCACTTTTTATTTTGTTGCCATAACTTTCTTCATTTGTTCATCAGTCTAAGTTTTGTTCATTCTTTCACTTCTCTTGGTGCAATCGGCAAGTATGTTCCTCTCCCCTCAAGTGTATGTATGTGTGTTCCTGTGTGTGTTGCTTTCTCTTCTCCTTCTTCCCCGTTCTTTATTTTCGACTGGCATCACTCAGTTCCCTTTCTTGTTTTTTGCTGTTTTTTTTTTTGAATTTTTTCTTCAATTGATTTTAGGTTGGCTCGAATTTGGTGTCTCATTTGGTTAGGTAATCTTTGTATTCTCATTTTCTCCATGTCTTGCACATTTTAGCTTTTGTCATTTTTCTCTTTCCAATCCATTATAATGTTTACAACTTCTCCTTTCTTTCTTTTTTCTTTTTTCTTTTCCTATTTTTGCTTTGTTTTTTAGATTAATAATATTTCAAACTAATGGGTAGGGATCAATTTGAGGAGGGAGGGGGGTTATTTCCAGGTGAGGGATGTTGGGCAGTTTTTTAAGTGTTTAAAGTGATAAAAAAAATGTGGATATTTACTAGTTGATTGTCTTTATTTTTGTAAACTTGGATAACATGAATAACCTGTTTCTTTTTGGAATTCTGCACCTCAAAGTTAGGCAAGGAAAGAAACATATTAATTTAGTACTTCTAATGTTTATAAGCTCAAAAAGAGTGTAAAATGGTCTTTATGTGTATCATTTTCAAATCATAAGAATTATTATATTTTGTGTTGCATTATTTGATTTCCAGTTTAGAAACTGGACTGGTTCCCTGTTTTACAGTCCAGAAAATGGATTACAGTTTCTAGGCTCCAGAAACTGGATTCCAATTTTTAGACTGAAACTTCTGTCCAAAAACTAGTCCAATTGATTTTTGGAAACTAGTAAATTGTGTGCTTATTCGATGGGCATGCTTACGAAAATTGACTAAAATCACATGCTTCACTATTGTTATCACATACCTTTTCAACTTCAACTTGTAATCACCTAAAGAAATTTGGGTCTAGAGATGTAAAATATTCTCTTGATGTCAAAAGTGTTGGTCCGATGACAAGTATTAGGAATTTGGAGAATTTTGAAAATTATAGGAGCTTATTATGTTTAAAATTTTAGGATTATGCCAATGATATATTTAGACCAATGAATAGTCATGTGATTTGAAGAGAACTACAGAATCACATGAGTAAGTTTTTGGACTGAAGTTTCCAGTCCAGAAACTCCAATTTTTGGAACAGGAATCTAGTTTCTAGACTACCAGTCACTAGATTCTAGTCCAAAACTGGTCTAGAATCCATTCCAATTTCTGGACTAGTTAAACCAATCAAATTAACTCGTCAAGTTAAACTAGTTTCATATTCCAGTCCAATTTCAGTTACTGGACTCGTTTCTTGTCCCAATTCAATTACTGGGCTGGATTCAAGTCCAGTCTCAGTCTAGTTAGTTCTGCTTTTGGAAGCAAAACTAGGAACAGAACCAGTCCACGCATATTTACTTTTTAGTTCTTTTTATGGTATTAGTTCTTTCATCTTCACTTTTTATGAAATTGTAGTTTAATTTTGTTTACATAAACAAAATTTAATATCAGTGATGCTTATGAACATGAAATTTAGTTATGTTACAAAAAATCTTAATATTTTAAACATCTCTTGCATTTCATTAGATTTTGATATATTTTTGAATTAAATAAATTCTTCTTATGATATAAAACTTTTTCCTTGGTGCATGTATGGATAAGAGTTGGATTGGTGAAAGGGATAGATTTAGTTCTATTTATACTATGTGTGTGGAATCATTTCTAAAGTTTTCAAGAGAGAATATTACATGCTATGACAATAAGATTCTTTGTCCATGCAATGATTGTCCAAATACCAAATGTAAAAGCTTTCTTGTAATTAAAAGAGACTTGCACTTGAAAGGCTTTTATATGTACTATAAGAAGTGGATATATCATGGAGAATATAAAGTCCCACGGTCTTTTTCTTCCATGCCAAATAGTTGTACTAATGACTTTGGGGATGATGATGATGATGCTGATGATGATATTGAAATAATTGATGAATTGTTTGAAATGACTAGGGAGGTGAAAGATACATAACAGCCTGAGCACTCTTTAGAATTAGATATAGAAAATTTTGATAGACTATTAAGTGATATTAGAAGCAAACTATACTTTGGCTGCAAGAAGTATTCTTTATTATCTTTCATTATCAAGTTACTACATATTAAGGTGTTGAATAGGATGACTGATAAGGTAATGAACATGATACTTGAATTGATGAAAGACACATTACTTGAAGGTAATATCATGCCACCATCTCTTTATTGGGCTAGAAAGTTTCTTTTCTGAATTGGATTAGGTTATGAGAAGATAGAGGTTTGCAGATATGATTGTGTATTATTTTAGAAAGATAATGAGGATAAAGAGTTTTGTCCTATTTGTAAAGAACCTCGATGGAAATATAATGATGGCAAAGGAAAATGGACTCCTCACAAGGTTTTGCGATATGTCCCTTTGAAGCCAAGATTATAGAGGCATTTCATGTGTTCTAAAATTGCTTTAAACATGAGGTGGCATGTTGAGAAACGCATTGATATAGAAGGCAGATTGAGTCATCCAACAAATTCACTAGCTTGGAAAGATTTTGATGTCCAATATTCTGATTTTGCCATAGATCCTAGCAATGTTAGGCTTGGTTTAGCTATTGATAGGTTTAATTCCTTTGGTAACATGAGTGTAGGGAATTCTTTGAATTACGTGGGATATTGTTGTTATTTAGATAGTGAACATCCGTATAAGAAAAGCAAGTTATTTGATGGTAAGCCTGAAATACATTTAAAACCTTAGGAATGGATTGGGGATGAAGTACTTTTGCATTTGAACAACTTGAAGCATTTGTTCAACAAACTAGGAAAGCATCCAAGTAAAAGAAAGAGGCAAAATGATATAGCAGGAAGAAATTGGGTAAATAAATGCATTTTCTTTGAGTTACCTTATTGGAATAAGCTTATGTTGCGACATAATCTAAATGCCATGCATGTGGAGAAAAATATATGTGATAACATATTGGGCACATTGTTAAACATTGATGGAAAAACAAAAGATACTAAAAAAGCACGTGAAGATTTGTGTGGCCTTAATATCAGGAAAGAATTGCACTTGCAAAATTGTGGGAATACTATTGTAAAGCCTAAAGTATGTTATAACTTATCTCCAAGTGAGAAAAAAGGTTTTTGAAACTTTCTAAAATGTGTCAAATTTGTTGATGGATATGCTGCAAATATTTCTAGATGCATAAAAGATGGAAAGATTTTAGGGCTTAAATTTCATGATTGACATGTTCTTTTACAATGATTAATTCTTGTTGGCATTTGAGGGTACTTACACACGAATGTTACTGAAGCATTATTCGAGATTGGTCAATTTTTCATAATCTTGCACTCAAAGATACTAAAGGTGGATGATATAGAAAAAATGGAGAAAAATATTCCTCTTATCTTATGTAAGTTAGAAAAAATATTTTCTCCAGCATTTGTTGATGTCATGATCCACTTGGCTACTTACTTGCCCCAAGAAGCAAAGATTGTGGGTCATGTTCATTCTCGTTGGATGCATCTAATTGAAAGGTACTAAAATATTTTTCTTTACATATATTTACATAATAAATTTATTTTATCCCATACTTGGCAATTATATTTTCTGATGAGTTTTGTTTTATTAAGTTTCTCAAGCCGCTTAAAGGATATGTCCGTAACAAAGTACGTCCTGAAGGTTCAATTGCTGAAGGGTATATTGTAAGAGAATGTCTAACCTTCATATCTATATATGTGGATGGAGTTGAAAAGAGGTTTAATAGAGTTTGGCAAAATGACGATGGTATTGAGGATTATCAAGAAGGTGAATTATCAGCTTTCACACTAAAAATGAGATGAGGACCTCTTGGACATTGTGCACCTTTGTTACAAAAAGAGCTAGAAAGAGCCCACAACTTTATTTTGAATAATTGCAATGAAGTGGATGTTTACAAGAGGTACAAAAATATATTTATCACATTTTTCACAAATATCACCATGTAATATATTTGATTTATTAATTTTTTTTTATCATTGGATATATTTAGTAAACATATAGAAGAATTCGAGAAAGCAAATGAAAGTAATGTTCAAAAATGTCATCAAGAGCAATTTTCTAATTAGTTTAGAGATCATGTAATATTTAAGTTTGATGGTATTTTAAATTAAACAACCTTTTATATCCTGATTAACTTTGTTGTTTGTTACATACAGATAAATTTGTTGCATCATCAATGTTCAGAAGAAGTCATAGATGAATTATGGGCATTAGGAAATAGTGCTCAAGGATACCTAACAAAATTCTACTCTGGTTGCATTATGAATGAGGTTTGTTTCCACACATAAAATAGTGGATTGGTTGTTGAGGGAAAGCACAAAAATAATACGATAGAGTTCTGTAGCTTTTTGACCAAAGTAGTTTAGCTAACATTTCTTCATGGACACAAAGTAGTATTATTCCAATGTGAATGGTATGATAGTGTTAATAGAAAGACCGTGGAAAAAGATAACCACTTTGTAAGTATTGATAAAACATCTTAGTGGTATGAAGATGATGCATTTGTGCTACCAAATCAAGTCCAACAAGCTTTTAATGTTAATGACACAAAGTTTGGGGGTAATTGGAAGATTGTACAACTTGTGCATCATATAGACATCTTTGGGATATTGTAGAACATGAAGCAATAGAAGTTGAAGACATCAATGAAGTTGAGTATAGGGTGGCAATTGAATTTCAAAAATATGAGTTAAGCAAGTCTGCATTAGTACTTGAAAATGAAAATGATGATTCAGTTTGTTTAGCTAGAGAAGATATTGATCCTTATATTGTGGATGAAGAGTTTCTAAGAAAACTTAGCCAACAAAGAACATTTGAAATTAATGATGATGAAGATGAGTCAATGAATAAAGAAGATGAAACACTCATCCAAATTGCAAAGATGATGCAGATGAGGATGAGGATGAGGATGGGGATGATTTGAACATTATTCAAGATGAAGATGAAGATGATGGCTAGATTTAATTTCCAACAATCTTGGATAACTTTGGCATGAAATTGATTATCTTTTGAATAGTGATTCCTAATTTTGTTTAATTTACATTGCATTCTATAATGGTTTGTACATTATAACCATATTGTTAAATACTAAGATGTCGAATATTTTTATAATTGTGCAGTGAGATACGCCTAAGGAAATAGCATTACATCACCCAAAAACTAGGAAAAGTAAAGTTGGAAGCCAAGAAGCATCTTTGATCATTCAGGAATCAACATATATGTTGCTAGCTTCGTCTTGATCTCCTTTGCAGCTTACTTCATCTAGATCTCCACATCATGAGGATAGACAAGAAATGGATTGTGAAAGTCTTATATCAACCTTAGAAAATTGCACTGGTAAAACATTCATACATTTTGCATTACTATAATAAAAAGTTTAACTTGGAAATTATTTATTATTGATCTTTACATATTTGTTGATGGATAAACATCAGCTTCCACCAAGAAAAAAGGTTGTGGAGAAAGCATAGGCAAGTCTATAGAGAAAACCATTACTGATAATGTAAGTATTGATATTTATAGTACGTATTGATCTCCTTTATCTTATATGCTCTAAATTCTAACTACATTTTTATATTTGTGGTTAGGATGGTAAGTTACTGGAGATTGAGTTCCTTGAAGGTTTCAAGAAGCCATGCTGATTTGCTAATCACCTAGCAAATGCGATTGGAATTGTTGTTAGGTATAGTCTTGAACTTGATTGTATTAGCCAATGGAAAGAAATCCCAGAGTCTCAAAAATTACCTGTCTATGCTGGACTAGGTGTGAGTTTAGTTGTGACACTTTATTTATTATGTTTATCTTACTTATCAATGAGGAAATAATTAATCTGTATATATAATTATTGAACTTTTATTTCTTTTAGGCTTAGTTTATTATCAAGGAATAGGAAACTAATGAAGTAGTCAAGAAGTATATGGAAAACATGTTTGAAAGGAGTTATACATATTGGAGGGTCAGATTGTCAGCATCATATAGAAAGATGATTGCAGCAAGAGAGAATCCAAGGACTAATAGTCCATTTGATTGAATACCACTTGAGAAATGGCATGTTTTATGTGATCATTATGAAAGTGAAAAATTTAAGGTATTAATAGATTTTATTTGAGATTTCAATATAGTTACATATATTGTCCTAAAATTTTGAGTAAGGTTTTCACTTTTGTTTTTCCATTCGTAAATGTAGGCTAGGTCCAAAACTAATGCTGAGAATAGGTCACACTTACCATGTACTCATACTTTAGGTTCAAAATCTTTCCACACACGGCTATTGCAAATGGTATGTACTTACTAAAGCTCAAATAAATTTAACTCTTTGGTTGATGTTCACTACTAATAACTTTCTCTTTTTTGGCAACTTCAAAGGAAAATCAAAGCTATGTGGATAACTTTACAAGGACTCACATGAAAAATAGTACTTCTATAAATGAAAAGGCTGTAGCAATACATGTGTGTTCAATTGTATATAATTATTATTTTAATTGAGAATATATGTATATTTCGCGTATAATATCTTATGCTTGACTTCATGACTAAATGACAGGCTAAATGGAGAACTTAAGGAATCAAGCAAATGAAAATAGGGAAAGTTTAGTTTCTGAGAGGGAAATTTAAAGCAGACACTTGGTAAGCACTCTGGATACCAAAAGGGCCTGGGTTATGGAGTTGTGCCTTCGAAGTGTACTAAGAGGTCAACATGTGAGTCTTCACAGACTGAGGCACACAAAGAAAAAAATGAGTAGCAAGGAAGACAAATTACAATATGCTAGTTCATACATTAAATCTCAAAAGGAAATGATTGAAAGTCTACGAGTCCTAATTCAAAGTTATGATGAAGAAATAGCTAGTCTCAGAGAAGGTTAAAGTGAATTGAAGCAAATGTTGCTGAAAATTATGCAACAAAATAATCAAAACAATCAAGATATGAATTGTAAGTTCATACTTCTATATTGTTCGCATCATTTTGCATTTCATGTTTTATTCTTATTTTATTTGATCATTTTTATAAAGAAAATACAATTAGAAAATTTTAGTTAACGATGTGGTATTATAGTGTATAGCAGTTGTTCTCTAAAAAAGAGTTAATCATGTGGTATTTATGTTGCTGCAATTTTGCAATAGAATTTTCTGCTATTTTTTGCTACAAAAGTTTCTTGCAGCAGCAGAAAATTCTATTGCAGAAAATTTCTACAGTAAAAAACTACAAAATTTTTTGTAGTATAGTTCTAAATGTGCAGCATAAAATTCTGCCATTTTTATTCTCACCAGAAAAAAAAATAGCAGAATTTTTTGCTATTTTCAGCAAAAAAAAAAAGCAAAAATCTGTTGTTATTTCTGCTATTTCCAGCCAAGTAGAAAATTATGTTGTGCAGAAAATAGTAGTAGAAAACAACAGGCTTCTGCTTTTTCTTTTTTGCTAAAAATAGCATAATTTTCTGCTAGTTTCAGCAAAAAAAAATAGCAGAAAAAAATTCTGTTGTTTTCTGCACAGCAGAATTTTTCACTGTGCAAAAAATAGCAAATTTCTGATGTTCTTATTCTGCTAAAAACAACAGAAAATCCTGCTATTTTCAGCCAAAAAAAGCAAAAAATTTCTGCTGTTTTTAGCCAAAAAAGAAAAAAGAATTTTCTGCTGTGCAGAAAACAGCAAAAAATTCTGCTGCAGAAAATTTTCCACTGTGCAGAATAATTCTCTGAAGTAAAAATTTTCTACATGATTTTAGAAAAGACTTATACTTTGGTAACTAAATGATTTTATAGAAAAATTGATGTCAGTACTAAATTAGTTATTTTGTACATTGTATTATTCTAGCTTTTCTAGTAAAATTTGCATTTGAATTAAAGTAAAAACATGTATTCGAATCTCAAACTTTTTTAAATTTTCTCTTTACCTTTATGTATGAGCAAGAGATGACACAGTAATGCAAGAAAATTGGAAAATGTGTGCTAAGAAATTTATTTTGCAACTAGGTACTTTCTTGCAATTTTATTTTCGATAAGTATTAACTTTAGCTTTGATGTGCTACTCTGAAATTATGTCTCAAATAAATTCCAACTGCTCGAATATTGTTAATTTTGAAGCAAATCATTCAGATTCTTAGCATTTTGTTTCTTATCTCTTATTATGAAGTAGATATCTTTACATAAGTTTCCCACGCTTGTGAATTTTGTGATATGAGTTGTTCAAGTAATCTTGCTTATTTTTACTTATTCTAGGCTCTTCCTTTAATAAATTTAAATTTTGGTTATATTTACAGGTTTTTGAAGTATGTGACATGAATATGGAAACTCATATTTTGATTACTTAATTATCCTATAATGAATACCCTTTTCAAACATGTTGCTATGTTTTGTCTCATTAAAGCTACAATATTGATAACTTCTTTATATTCTCTTTTGTAACCATTGTGGTTTGTTATGCAAAATAAATAATGTAAATAGATATGCAGGTGCATGTGTCACAACAAGTAATAAAGCGATGAGAAGAGTGTGCATCCCACAAGGAACTAAATTATTCATTACAAATTACTAACTTATCACACACTTGTTTTATTCAAATGAAAATCAATTATCTAAGAATTAAAACTAAATTAATGAAAGTAAGAAGAGAGTTTACTAATTAAAATTTCTACTAGTAATATAAAAGCCAAGAATTATGATTTCATCAATCGAACAAATTGATTACACATTTTTCTCCCTAAGCAATTAATATTAGGTTATTAGTCTTGAGTCTTATGTAACTATAGGGTTCTTCCGAATTATCCATAATTAAATTCCTAATTTATTCAATTCACCATATTCCTATGTGAATTAACTAAATTATGGATAAGGCTGTACCACTCAAATAACTGTCTAGGGCAAGGAAGTACATTCCTATCCTACTCACAAATTAATTAATTCATCAATTTGAACAATTAATGCTAAGGTCTTCTATTGTCAATCAATCCCTAGATTATCTTTTCCAAGATTCCTCGAGGGTTTAAAGATGCACTTGACGGTTGATCAGACAATCAAATAGAAAAAGCCCACAATAGAAGAAATAACCTTAAGTACTACTAATTTCATGGAAAAAAATCATGAACCAATTTATTTAAAAGAATCCATCATAATCCTAGAATAGCAAATTAGTTCATGATTGAATTGCCAAACAAAACATGACTAAAATGGAATATCATTTCAAATTCAGAATTAAAAAAAAATCAAAGAGAGAGGGAGAAACTCTATTCTTAGATGAATCAGATCTCTACTTTGTCCTCCTTCGAATCCCGAATTCCTGCTATACTTCTAATCTCTAAAATAGAAAATCCATATCTTTGTTCTCTAATGCTCCATTTAGTATCTCAGAGGCCTATTTATAATTACTTGAAGAGTCTTCTAATTGGAATAGGACTCAAATAAATAAAGACTCTTCTGCCCATATTTGATAATGACATGTCATCAACTCAGCATTCTTACCAACTTGAGTTAATTTGTCTTACTTTGCAATCTCTCCACTTGTATTCCTGTAGTTCCAATATTTTCATCAATGAGCAAGGGATTATAACTTTTTAAAAAAGAAATTTATTTGTTAAGTTCTAAATATGATATTCAAATTAATACAAAGAGGGACTTAACAAACACCCCCAAACTTAATTCGTTGCTTTCCCTTGAGTAACACAAAGAAAAGATTCAAAGACACTCTAAGAAAAATAAAACAACACGAAAATGAATGTACAAGAATGTCACTTCTTTTTGTTACTCTCAGAACTACTTCAAATCTATGCTCGTAGTCAACCACAATTGTGATCTAATTTTACTATGCACAAATAAGTAGATACATTGTTCAAATGAATCCCTCGTGTATGTGTGTGATTTCTCTACAAGTAGTTACATCATTTGGATTAATTTATGTACAAGTACCAAACTCTACTATAATACTCAATGAGTTTGTTTTTCATCTCTATCTCCACTAATATAGAATACACTTAATAAAGGATCGTTTAGGACTTTTAGAGCTTGTAATGTAGGTTTGGGCAAAGGTAGGAAAGGTATGGATAAAATTGACTCAATACCCATAGCCCTTGTTCATCATCATCTCTTATTACTTCTCCAAACTT
Organism: Jacaranda copaia; assembly: GCA_014898725.1. Classification (NCBI taxonomy): domain Eukaryota; kingdom Viridiplantae; phylum Streptophyta; class Magnoliopsida; order Lamiales; family Bignoniaceae; genus Jacaranda; species Jacaranda copaia. The sequence goes on from JACGDI010000821.1 coordinate 454,810, forward strand.
GAATAGTACTTTTCAATTTCTTTTTTCTCCACACGTTTTTTGGGTACCCATGCCACTATGCACATTTTCATGCGCGAGGCCTTATCCACACCTTTTCTTTCTTTTTTTTTTGGAAGAAAGAAAAATATCTCATGGGCATTATACTATTTGTTTTCCATCTTCATAAGGAGTTCAAATAGATCTAACAAGTAATTGTGGAATTTATTTGGTGGGATCATATGTTAGGCTAACCGTTGAGTTAGTTATCAAATAAAAAAAAACACTTTAGAATAGGCTCAATAGGGGACCCTAGGGATATAATATCATTTAGTAGGTTTGAAAGGCTCAAACGGGTCAAAAATAGCCTAATTCATTTCCATTATTTGAGTGTTTTCTAAGATTTTTCCTCAATAGGGAATCAAACAAATTCTAGAGTTTAAAGTATTACCTATGTAACTCATGCATAAATGTTCTCTAAATTAAACTAATAACTAGAAGAGAGAAAAGAGTGCTAAAAAATTGGGGATGCCATCCTAGCATTGCTTCTCTTCAATGTACACAGTTCCATCATCACACAATTATAGTTTTTCACGAAACACACAATTAAAGAAGCAATATCTTCATTGATTCGAGAAGATTAATTTCTGTATGTGCAAGTCATTAACTCAATTACTGAACCCTAATCATAACCAAATTAATAGAAAATAAAAGAAAATAAAGTCTCCCACAACTTGCGAAGTATTTTGCCCTCAAAGTACTAATACTAAAACAGTAAAGACAGAAAGCAAGGAAGCAAGAGACTATAATATGGATAAGTACAAATAGATCCAAGGAAAAAATAAAAAAATAAAAAAATTAAAGAAAAGAAAAAAAAAAGGAAAAAAATACACTCTGACTAATCGTTAGCAACATCGTCTTCCTCAGCCTCCAGAGGTGGAACTACAATAGCAAAAAAATCAAAGTATGGTGGCTGTGGAAAGGTAGGATAATTCTGAGGTGGAATGTTACGATATTGTGCCAACATTGTATACCACTGTTGTTGAGTATCAAGACATGCTTAGTGATGCTCCTTTGTAGCTTGTTGATTCGATAATAGTTGCTCATCATATTCTCCAGCATGTCTAGACATTGTGGTATAGATTGATGGTGGTTCTAAAGAGCTGGATCCTCTTCATGGGGCCACAGAACTCTCCTTGATTGATCATCAACAATTATTTTCTCGGGAGATAGTAATTCCTCACTTGGATCCCATTGAACTCTTGCTGCAGCGCATAATTCAAAAATCAAATGTGGACATACTAGGCTATTTCATATTCCACCCGATGATACCTTCCGAATAGAAAGATTAATAATTAATCTGATGTCAATAGAGATCATCTGATATATAGCATATAACAACAAAATAGCTCACTCCTTAGTGACATTGCTATAATGGGAAATTGGTAACAGATGAGCACAAATGAATTTGAACCAATGGTGGATAAGTGGTGATAAACCTGCTCTCAGGAAATGTCTATATTGATTGTTAGCTCCCATCTTCCATTTGATAGTGTGATTGCAAAGATAATTTTTCATTTTTTCCATATCTATCTCTGTAGTTAGAAATTGTTGAAATTCATCATTACTGTTAATGTTAGGTGTCTCAAAGACTGCATTGATAGCTTCCTAAGAAAATGACATGTATTTGCCTCATACAAATATCGGGTCTCTAGTAGTAAATACTAAATTGTTGTAGAATTCCCTTACTACTAGTATGACTGCTGCCCTTGGTGTGCTAACAAACATTTGCCAACCTCTTCTTGTTATAATTAGACTTCTAGTGGGGTTATGGTGTGATTATTCCCTTAATCCTCTTTCCTTAACAAAGGGTTGATGCATGGTGACTTGGGAATAGAGTGTTTTTGCCTCTGCTGAAACAAATTGTGTGGTATCAAAAATTGGTCGTCTACTGTTAGAGGCATCAGTTTTGTTTCTTTTTTGGCTTGCTTTGGGTGCCATCACAATTGCTAATTCAATTCACAATTATTGCCAAAAAAACCAAACATTATTTCAAATTGTCAATAATCATGTCAATAAAGTTTCAATCCAAAATGTAAAAAAAATTATTAGTTCCACCGAATAAATCCATCCAACTAAATTTTAATTTTCTCAAGAACAATTCAATTCCCCATTTAATTATATTCAATGTGCCAACTATATAGTAACCAAATTATACTACTTGATGATACTCAATGAATACTTCCAAGAAGTGCCCAAAACATTAACATAGAAATTCAACAACTCAAAACATGGCAAGATGAAACTTCAAGAATTTTCAAGTATTAAAGCAATGCCATATTAATATGTAGCCTAATCAGCAATATGGTGACAAAACCCACACAAATCTACAAGATTTTTGTACCATTTTCATCCTAACAATCAATCATATTCCACAAGATTCAAGTAAATAATCCCATTCTAACCA
>JACGDI010000821.1:457352-519507 GCA_014898725.1 Jacaranda copaia
CTTGCGTCGAGGCATGAATTTCTTATGCCTTGGTGTAACACTTACTCTTTTTCTTTTCCATTCAAAACAAAGGAAAGAAATTAAGCACTAGATTATAAATAGATAAAAAAAAATGAAAAACTAAATATTACGACACTTAAAAGAAAATTTGGGTTGCCTCCCAATAAGCGCTTGATTTATAGTTATTAGTTTGACTTTTCTAAACATTATTCAACGTCAACAAAGGTGAGTATAGATCTTTGATGATCAAGATTGCCTTCGTAATAATGCTTGGTTTGTTGTCCGTTCACCTTGAGCCTTCTATTTGTTCCTTCGCCTTCCAGCTTTACTATTCCATATGGAAAAACTTCAGTGATGCGAAATGGCCCTGACCAACGTGATTTAAGTTTCCTTAGAAACAACTTCAAATGAGAATTAAACAACAAAACATGTTGTCCAAGTTCAAAATAATGCTCTAAAATTTTTCTATCATGCTACTTCTTTGTCTTTTCCTTGTACAACTTTAGCATTCTCATATGCTTACATTCTTAATTCATCAAATTCATTCAACTACAGTAACGTTTTATCCCCCACAGCTTGAGAGTCAAAATTCAAGTTTTTTATAGCCCAATAAGCATTATGTTCCAATTCTACTAGTAGATGGCATGCTTTCCCAAACTCTAATTTGTAAGGTGATAACCCAATGGGAGTTTTATAAGCTGTCCTATATGCCCACAATGTATCATCTAACTTCTTAGACCAATCTTTTCTAGTGGCACTCACTGTTTCTCCAAAATTCTTTTAATTTCTCTATTTGACACTTCGACTTGACCATTTGTCTGAGGATGGTAAGTTGTGACAATTTTGTGTTTAACTCCGTATTTAGCTAATAGAGCATCAAAATATCTATTACAAAAATGCCTTTCCCCATTACTAATAATAGCTCTAGGTGTACTAAAATGAGTAAAAATATTCTTTCTTAAAAAGTTTGTTACAACCTTAGAGTCATTAGTTGGTAGAGCTACAGCTTCTACCCATTTGGAGATATAATCAATAGCCACAAGAATGTAGAGATTTCCAAAGGATGGCACAAAAGGACCTGTAAAATCAATACCCCACACATCAAATAACTCGACTTCTAATATTGCATTTAGAGGCATCTCATTTTTCCTAGAAATATTTCCTACTCTTTGACATCTATCACAACATGCAACAAAAGTATAAGCATCTTTAAATAAGTTAGGTTAATAAAAACCTGATTGAAGAACCTTTGTAGCAGTGCAATCACTTTGATAATGACCTCTATATGGGGATGAATGACAATGCTCAAGTATGCTCCTTACTTCTTCTTCTGAGATACAACACCTCGATATTTGATCTAGACAAATTCTAAATAGTAATGGCTTATCCCAGACATATTTCCTAGCTTTTGAGAGAATTTTTTTCTTCGTTGAGAGTTAATTTCTAGAAGGAGGATTCCACTAACTATATAATTTACCAAGTCTACATACCATGGAACCCCCTTTTCTTCTACAATGTATAACTACTCATCCGGGAATATTTCATTGATCATTATCTTTTCGTTTATAATTTTCGTACTTTCTAACCTTGACAAGTGATCAACAATTTGATTTTTTGTGCCTTTTCTATCTTGAATTTCCAAATCAAATTCTTGTAGAAGCAACACCCATCTAATCAATCTTAACTTAGCATTTTTCTTTTCCACTAGATATTTGATAGTTGAATGGTCTATGTGTACTTTTACCTTAGTTCCTACCAAATATTAGCAAAACTTGTTGAAGGAAAATACTACAGCTAATGGCTTCTTCTCTGTGGTGGTATAGTTTACCTGCGTATTTGTTAATATTTTGCTAGCATAATATATTGAATGAAAGATCTTATCCCTGTGCTGGCCTAAAACAATGTGAACAGCAAAGTCACTAGCATCACACATTAGTTGAAAAGGTAAATTCCAATTAAGTACAATAATAATAGGTTTAGAAACAAGTTTCCTTTTTAACAAATTGAAAGCTTTAAGACATTCATCCTCAAAATTGAAAGGTACATCTTTTTCTAGCAGATTACATATGGGTTTAGAAATTTTAGAGAAATCTTTAATAAAATGCCTATAAAGACCTACATGTCCCAAAAACGTATGAATACCTTTCATCGATGATGAGGGTGGAAGTTTTTCAATTGTTTCAATTTTTGCCTTGTCCACCTCAATTCATTTGCTAGAGACTCTGAACCCAAGAACTATTCCTTCTCTTACCACAAAGTGGCATTTCTCCCAATTTAGAACAAGCTTAGTTTCTTCACATCTTTTTAAAACAAGTCCAAGATTATTCAAACATTTATCAAATGAATTTCCAAAAATTGAAAAATCATCCATAAATACTTCAAGGAAAGTTTCTACCATATCAGTGAAAATTGCCATCATGCATCTTTGGAAAGTTATTAGCACATTGCAGAGGCTAAAAGGCATCCTTCAGAAAGAAAACAATACCATATAGACAAGCGAATGTTGTCTTTTCTTGATCTTCTAGAACTATGGCAATCTGATTGTATCCTAAATAACCATCTAAAAAGCAATAGTATTCTTTTCTTGCTAGTTTATACAACATCTGATCAATGAAGGGCAAGGGGAAGTAATCCTTTCTTATGGCTTTGTTTAATTTCTTATAATCTATGCACACTCGTCATCCACTAACTGTCCTTGTTAGAATAAGTTTGTTATGTCATTTTTTACCATTGTCATGCCTCTTTTCTTTGGTACACATTGTACTGGACTTACCTATGAACTATCTGAGATAGGATAAATAATACCTACATTAAGCCACTTAATGATTTCCTTCTTCACTACTTCTTTCATTAAAGGATTCAGTCTCCTTTGATCTTTAATGGAGCTCTTTGATTGTCCTCAAGTAGGGTTTTATGCATGTAAAAGGTAGGGCTAATTCCTTTAATATGTGTAATTGTCCATCCAAGTGCTTTTTTATGCTCCCTTAATACTCTCAACAACCTATCTTACTGCTCATTAGATAACAAGGATGAAATAATAACAGGTAATGTAGAAGAATTTCCCAAATAAGAATATTGTAAGTAATCAGGATGAGTTTTTAATTCTAAATTAGATGGTTGTTCAATAGATGGCTTTGGCATTCCTAAGGAAATGGACATATCCAAAGCTTCAAATTTTAGGTGCTTAATAAGCTTTGGCAGAACTTCTAGGAAATTTAGGAATTCTTATATTTCAGCATCGTCAACATCGGAAAAGATAAGTAGAGCTACTTTAAGAGGGTCAGTGTGTTGGGTATTTTGAAAAATATTTCTTGCAAACTATTGACAACACTAACTGAAAAATAATCATTAGAAGCACTGGGATTTTTAATTGCTTTAAGAACATTAATTTTACCTCTTGTCTTGAACTCTCATGATCAACTCATCTTTCTGTACATCAATAAAAGCTCTACTTGTAGCTAAAAATGGCCTGCCAAGAATAATAGGAACTTCTTGATCTTCCTCTATATCCAAAATAATAAAATCTGTAGGAAAAATAAATTTATCAACTTTAACTAAAATATCTTCAATTACTCCCTTTAGATATATGAGTTATCTATCTACCAATTGCAAGGTCACATTTGTGGGTTTGACTTTTCTAAGACCTAGTCTCTAATAAATGGAGAATGGCATCAAATTTATACTTGCTCCTAAATCACACAATGCACGTCCAAAAAAATGAGCTCCAATGGTACATGGAATTGTGAAATTTCCTGGATCTTTAAGTTTTGCTGGTAACTTCTTTTGAATAATTGCACTACATTCCTATGTTAAAGCTCCTATTTCATACTCACCAAAATGCCTTTTCTTGGATAAAATATCCTTCATAAATTTGACATAACTTGGTATTTTTTCTAGAGCCTCAGCAAAAGGAATGTTAATTTGGAGTTTCTTGAAAACTTCCATGAATCGGTAAAATTGTTTATCCAATTTTTGTTTCCTAAGCCTTTGAGGAAAAGAAGGAAGTGGTGTGATGATTTAGACTCAATCTTCTACTCTAACTCTTCTTCTTTCTCAACTTTTGGTGGTTCTTTTGCTTCTTTTGGGCTATCATTAATCATTTGATATAGTATTCAATAGATACGTTTATCCTTCATCCTTTTGAATTTCTTGCAACTCTCCTCCATTCCTTAGAGTAATTGCCTTGCAATGTTCTTTTCTTTCTCGTTTAGGATTTGTCTCAGTATCACTTGGCAACGTCCCTTGCTGTCTCATACTCAATGCACTGGCTAATTGGCCCATTTGTGTTTCTAGTGTTCTGATTGAAGCTGATTGACTCTGAACTGCTGCATCAATTTTTGTCATGAATTGCATAAACATCTCTTCCAATGAATGCTTTTTTTCTTGAGTTGGTGGCTTTGTTTGTTGTTGGAAGCCTGGTAGTGGTAGTTTAAGAGATGAAGATTGTCTTTGGTTGTTGTTCCATGAGAAATTGGGGTGTTGTCTCCAACTAGGATTATAAGTATTTGAATATAGATTATTTTAATTCCTATTGAAGTTCCTATCAAACTGCATTGATCCCAAAGTATGTTAACACTTATCACTCAAATGTGCAACCTTATAATTATCGTAAGTAATAAATTGGCTCTCTATTGGTTGAACTTGTTGTGCTGGCTAGTTTATAATACTTGCAAGCAAGTCCATCTTCTTTGTTAAAGCTTCTAACCGTGCATTCAAAGATGTAGTAGCATTTACCTCATAGATTTTGCAGTTTTCTTTAGTTGAGTTAATCTATCAGTTGGCCATTGATAACTGTTTGCTGCTATCTCTTCAAATAACTCAAATATTTCTCTAATCTTCTTTCGCATAAGAGTACCTCCTACAGCAGCATCAACTATCCCTCTTGTTTGTGCGGATAATCCATTGTAGAATGTTAGCACTTGAAGCCATTTTCTCAAACCATGATGAAGGCATTTTCTGAGCTTCTCCTTGTATCTTTCCCATACCTCATAAAATGTTTCCTGATCAAATTGGACAAAGAAAATGATTTCATTCCTTAACTTGACTATTCATGATGGTGGAAAAAACTTAGCCAAGAATCTTTGTGCTAGATCCAGCCAAGTAGCAATAGTTCCTAATGGCAAGGATGACAACCAACTCTTTGCTTTGTCCCTTAAAGAAAATGGAAATAACCTCAATTGGATTGCATCATCAAAAACTCCATTATATTTGAAGTTGTCACAAATCTCCAAAAAGTTCATCTAAATGATGGTAGGTTTAATCTCAAAATTATTAACCTGAACAGATGGTCTAGCAATTCCTATTTGAAAGCCCTGAATTTGTGGAATAGCATAATCGCCATCTTTTTATATTTTTTCTATAGTATCCTCGTTTACTCGTTGAAGTGCTTGTCTGCATCTCCAAAAAGTTCTCTCAATTTCTAGATCAAACATCACTAATTTTGGCTCCTGATTATCCTGCATATAATTTCAAGGATTCCTGAAATCAAATCAAATCAAATCAAATCAAATAAACAAATAAATTTGAATTAAAACTTGACGCTTAAAATTAATATTAGTAGAAACAAAAATAGTTTCACCCAGCAATGGTGCCAAAAACTTCTCATGGTTTGTTATGCAAAATAAATAATACAAACAGATATGCAAGTGTACGTGTCGCAACAAGTAATAAAGTGATGAGAAGAGTGTTGATCCCATGCAAAACTAAACTATTCGCTATTAATTACTAATTTATCACACACTTTTTTTATTCAAATGAAAAGCAATTATGTAGGAATTAAAACTAAATTAATGAAAGTAAGAAGAGTTTACTAATTAAGATTTCTACCAGTGATAAAAAATCCTAGATTATGATTTCATCAATCGAATAAGTTGATTATGCATTTTTCTCCCTAAGAAATTAATATCACGTTATTAGTCAAGTGATTAGTCTTGAGTCTTATGAAATTACAGGATTCTTCTGAATTACCCGCAATCAAATCACTAATTTATTCAATTCACTATATTCCCATGTTAATTAACTAAATTATGGATAAGGTTGTACCACTCAAATAACTCCCTAGGGCAAGCAAGTATATTGCTATCCTACTCACAAATTAATTAATTCGTCAATTTGAACAATTAATCCTAAGATTTTCTATTGTCAATCAATCCCTAGATTTTCTTTTCCAAGATTCCTCTAGGGTTTAAAGATGTACTTGATAGTTGATCAGACAATCAAATAGAAAAAGCCCACAATAGAAGAAATAACCTTAAGTGCTGCTAATTTTATGGAAGAAAATCATGCATTAATTTATTCAAAAGAATCCATCATGATCCTAGAATAACGAATTAGTTTATGATTGAATTGCCAAACAAAACATGACTAAAATGGAATGTCATTTCAAATTCAAAATTAAAAACAAAATCAAAGGGATAGGGAGAAACTCTATTCCTAAATGAATAAGATCTCCATTTTGTCCTTCTTTGAATCCTTAATTCTTGCAATACTTCTAATCTCCAAATAGAAAGTTTGAATATGTCTTCTCTGATGCCACACTTAGTATCTCAGTGACCTATTTATAACTACTTGAAAGAGTCTTCTAATTAGAATAAAACTCAAATAAATAAAGACTCTTCTACCTATCTTTGATAATGACATGTCATCCACTCAGCATTCCCACCAACTTGAGTTAATTTGTCCTACTTTGCAATATCTCTACTTGTATTCCTACAATTCCAATATTTTCATCAATTAGCAAGGGAATTATAACTTTTTAAATAAGAAACTTATTTGCTAAGTCCTAAATATGATATTCAAATTAATACAAATAGAGACTTAACAATAACAATTTGGATGATATCTTTAATTTCAACTATGCCTATGTGATCTAAGTTGTTGCTTTTGTTAGCTTACTATGACACTTCTTTATTTTGAATTTTATTTTCTATATACTCATGTTTTATGTGATATAATGCTTATATATAAGGACTTCCAGATAGTTGTGACAAAATTTTAGTTTAGATTTCGAAAATTAGTTTCTAACCCTTTTGATACAAATAAAAATATTTGTCAAACATTTGTTTTAGTGAGAATTCTATGTTGTTGCATTTAGTATTTGTGACAAAAACTACTATTCAACAAAAAATATAAAATATTAATAATTGTGAGTATTGGCGAGGACCATATGTTATCATAATTAACTATTTGTAACAAATTTATTGTTATAAATATATAGTAAAAAATATTTTGAAATCAATTATTGGTAAAAAAATGCTCATCTTTTGTAATGAATGTTAATATTTTTGTGAGGATATAGTTATCACTAGAACTAATGATATTGTAACAAAATATCCATTGTTACCAATGTATTTGTGACGAAAGGGAATATTTGTTACCTAAACTTTTAGCATCAAGCTTTAGAGGACAAAAATCATAACGAAGATTTTTCATTACAAAGAGTTACTATGACAAAAAAATAACTTATTGTAACAAATATTTTCCTCACCATAAGTAAAATTTCTCATAGTGTGAGAAAATGGGAAAACTAAATTTAATCCCCCTTTAAAATACGGATATGGTGATTTATTCCCCTATAAACTATCACATGTTTTTAATTAAATATGCAACAAAAAATCCCCTTGTGGCCATACGTGAACTGAGTGTACCATTTATGTAGGTTTTTATGATTTTTTGTATATAAAATGAGTATCATACTCTTATTATATTAACCATCGGATCTTTTTATTTAAATGAATGGCTCAGATGGAATAATACTTAATATTTATAAAAGATATATAAAAAAATTTATACATTTATATACATATTGTAAGAAAATAATTCAACCCAAGATGCATATATCTATGAAATTGAAATACCATATATAGATTGATTTATTTACATACCTATTTGAGCTATGAGATTAATGATTAATGATTCCTACAATTTTGCGATTGATTGCTAACTCTTCCTCTCCTTCTCACACAAACCACTTGATAGCTTTAATGGAATAGCAATATTAAAATGTGGAGGGGAGAGAAGACCCAACCACAATATATATAAGACAAAACCCTAGAAAGCCCTCCATCACGGGCCTCTAAGATACCAAGTCTGTTTGGAAAAGGGCCTTAATAGCATTAGGTCAAAATATTAGGCCCTATGAATCTATCTCATTCATTGTATTAATTGAGCCCATTTTTATTTTATTAAAAAATAAATTCAATTAATAGAAGTCCACATATTGGAATAAAATTCCAACATTCTCCCACTTGGGAAAATATTAGTTATAATTTTAAAATAAAATAAAAAGTAAAGTTTGAGAAAACAACTCTTGGGCTAAATTTCAAAAAGATTTTTACTGTAGCCACAATTTAAAGAAAAGAAATATGGCAATGAGACAAGACTACCAACACAATCTGGTCCAATAAAAATTACTAATATTGGATCATGGTGATAATTGTATCTTTCATTAATACAAAACCTTCCATGGTCACATATACTAGCATTCCACTTACATGGATTCAGACATGGTGGTGTAGCAAGAAATAGCAACTTAAATGTGACCCAAATATGTATGCTTATTTATTATTGGTCCTCCAATTTTCTTGTAAGACATGGATTTTTAGAACTATATGAAATCCCAAGAAAATTTGATTTTCTTATAAGATATGGGCCTCTTGAGCAATAAAAAACCCTAAGAAAATCTATGATTTTCTTGTGAGCCTGAATTTCTAAAATCAATATGAAATTCCAAGAAAATCCAACTTCAAAATAAGTCATGTATGCCTCACTTAATACTTGAATACAACATGGTGTCATTTATGAGACATATCCAACTTTCAAGGTCAACACCTAATCTCAAGATACATATTAAGCAAGATATAACAACAAAATATGCATATAATTATGAAAAATATATCAACAGTTAGATAAAAAAAAAAGAATCTCGCATTAATAGAAGCTTAATAAAACAAATTGTTCAATGTAAACAATTTAGTAAAAAAATATACCTCACTTGGCTATATGCTTCAAAAGACACAATTACATATGTGTTCTGCATGTCTTTCGAAAATAATAGATCTCAATCCCTTGATCAAAAGATCCGCAAGCGTAAAGTCCGTATCAACATGGTCTATCATAATGTTACCATTTTTATTCAAGTTTCTCATGGATAGATATTTAAGCTCTATATGTTTAAGATGCACTCGAGGACTTATTATTCCTCAAAAAGAACACAGCAGCAATATTATCACAATAAATCCTCAAAGTCCTAAAATGAAGTTCTTTAGAATTTTTTTCCCAAATATCTCAAGACTTTCTTAACTGCCACTCAATATTCTTGTCCTAGACTAGAAATAATGCCCAAGAACTCTAGCAATAAATGCTATATCATGCTTATTATAGACTTGTGCATACAGTAAATTGTCAATAGCCTTAGGGTAAGGAACACCTTTCATGGATGCTTGCTCAAGTTTATGTTTTTTTTAAGGTACTGTGCAAAGCTAAGTTTATCACTCTTTTACTAGAGAGACATCCCTAGGTTTATAAGTTTGCACGTTAGACCTAACCAAACATGATTAATGAAACTCACTTAAGAAAGCCCCAACAAGCCTCAAATTTGATCATAGTGGATCATTATTCCAAGAACCAAATGATATTTTATCAAGTTCATTAATAGCTATGACATAATATTGGTTTGGTCTCATTAAGCAAACTTAATAACAAGCAAAATATTATCAATATATAGCACCAAATATATGAATTTGTTCCCATTGGTCTTGAGGTAAATTCAATGGTCCACCATCCACCTTATGTATTTTAAAGCCTAATGAAGTCACTATCTTATCAAACTTCAAGTAACATTGATGAAAAGCATGTTAAGGGTCGTAAATTGACTTATTCGGCTTACGCACAATGTATTTCTTCCCTTCTTAAACAAAACGCTCGGTTGAGTTATATAAACTTCCTCAGCAAAGTTCTCATTATGGAAAACTATCCCAACATCCATTTGGTGGATTTCAAATCAAAATGAGCTACTAAACTCATAATAACCTTGAAGGAATCTTTAGAGAAAACTTGAAAGAAGATGTCACCATAATCAATTCTAGCTCTGTGAGTAAAGCCTTTAGCTATAAGTCTAATCTTAAATCTTTCAATCTTTCCTTTTGAGTTTTGACTTAGTCTTAAACACCCATATGTAACCTATTGTCTTTCGACCTTAGGGCTAATCAACTAAGTCCTGTACATTATTCCTTTCGTTTAGTTATTTCGTCCTTTATATCACTAAAGCACAAGCCTACTAAGGACAAGACATAACATTAGAATAGCTAACAGGATCAACTACAAGGCTAACATCATAATTACTTTCCAAGAGATACATATAACAATCATCAGGAATTACATAACAACTCTCTCTAGTAGAACATCTAGGAGGCATTTGATGGACATGATTTTGAGGTAGATCTATATTCAAATCAACCTCTATATTAACATTAGGTATAGCTACTTGTTCATGAGAATTCTCAATTTCATGTGTAGCAGGTAAGGAAAGTTTAACAGATTCAATTGAATCATCAGCTACTATAGGATGTGAACATTCACTCCTATCAGGTACATTATACTCTAAGAACTTAGTTGTCTAAGACTTAACCACTTAAGTTCCACACAATGGACAAAAGAATCTATATACTTTAGAATGATTTGGATATCCAATGAAATAACCAAGAGTAGATCTAGGGTCAGTTTTTTTCTCAAATAGGTTATAAATTCTAACATCAGTAGGACATCCTCACATACAAAAATGATTTAAGCTAGGCTTCTTACCAGCCCATAACTCAAAAAATGTTTTAGGCACTAATTTGGTAGGAACACGATTGAGTATATACATGGTAATTTTTATGGCTTTACCCCAAAGAAATTTTCGTAACTCACATCAACTTATCATGCTTCTCATCATCTTGCTAGGGTGCGATTACGCCTTTCGAGTACACCATTTTGCTCAAAACACCCAAGAACGGTATATTGAGTAAAAATTCCTTATTCTTATTAATATTTGGAAAATGGCACCCATATGTTGCCCAGTCTCATCATATTTGCCCTTATACAATCAACAAAAAACTCTATATCTCCAAAGTTAAAACTAGGAAGAATGCCTCTTTTTAGCAATCTTTCTATCACATATATATATATAAAAGAAATATGATTAAAAAAATGTATTCAATAATATGGAAGAATCATTATTATTTATGGTTCTTTTACATACGAAGAGTAAATTTTATTGGAAGCTAATGTCAACATATACAGGCCATTAAAAAAGATGACACAATCAATAACTTTAGAGTTTAATACCAAACTAATCTTCCCTCTAGCAAAAGAGATATCACAACCCAAATTATTTGGACAGAACTAAAAATTAAGTTCTAAGTCAAAGTCGGTACATAAAAAATGTTTTCCATAATAAGAAAAGCTATTTGTCCACTTCCCCTCTTAATTTTCTCTTCCTTGGAGACACATTTGGAAATAAAGTAAAACTTACTATATAACTCATTTTGGGTGTTGGAGGCTATTTTGATTTGAAAATTTTCATAAGAAATTGAGAGCAATATGAACAATATATTTATTATGAAAGGGAAATATTAAGATTTTTCAGTTTGAAATAGATATGACCATTTTAGAATATACTCCCTAACCCCGCTAGAATTATTATATTTCATACCTGTCAGATCACCCATAAGATTCTCAACCTCAAACTTAGCAGACATTTGATATATTTGTCCTACTGCATTGAAAATTGCCTAGCATTATTAGTCTCAAGAAGTCCACTAACCAAATGCTCTCCAATTGAATTTTTCATAGCTAGGAGACTTGGGCGATTAGATCCCTCCCACCGAAAATAAACTCTTTTCGTAGAGTCAGAAGCATTATCAATAAGTTGGGGAGGATAATCCTTCAAGGAAGCTATATCAATATAAGATAATCCTAGGGAAAACTCTATTTCATGCTTTGATCTCTTATAATTTTCACCACTCAACAGTTTAATAGTAGAACTACTATTGTTTAAATTCACAATAACTATTCAAAACAACAAGAATGCAACAAATCATGTTAATAATAGGCAATTAATAAGAATAAGCTTAGAATAATATAGCTTAATTCCTCATAAAGTCTTCATGGGTCATGACAAATTCCCGTTTGAGGAAAGCATGCTATAAACACAAAGTCTCTTATGCAAGAACAATATAGAAATACACTAATTACTGAAAAGTTGCCTCCTTTAGGAAACAAATCTTTTAAATTAATCTATCTCCATCAATATGTTCTGCACCAGCAGAACCAATTATCATACGTATCTAACCCTCTTTAGGTAGGTAAGAATGTATAATAATACCAACTCAAGATATGCATGCCACAAATTTTACAATTCTTAATAAATAGAACACTTTGGTGTAACTATTTACTTCAATTCATAAAATAAGTGCCTAGCTGAGTTCAACAATTAATTGTCCAACTTGCACACACACAATATGTATGCAAGACTCCCATAGTAGAACAATATGCACTTTGGGAGTTTTTAAATAACATTTGTAGCATTCAAGTTATTTCGGAATTTAATTTGCATGACTATCTCTCAATATATAAAGTACTCTTAGATCTATTTGATAAGTCCAATTTTAAAGTTCTAAATCAATTAAACACATTTTAAAAGAACACTAATATACATAAGAAGATAGAAAATGAAATTGTAAATAAAGTGATTGAGAAAGTGTGAATTAGAAAGGTATAATATATTTTCTACCACATGATACGAAAAGTGAGTTTTACTTTGTTGAAGAACCGTAAACTCTATATTTGAAAAAATCATTTATGGCCAAAGAGAAGGGTGCCATACAAGATCATTGTCTGCTACTTGTTATTCACATATTTAAATTAATAAAAGTCAAAGTGTTATCCATGATAAACAATACTTGCCCCCTTCACTTGATTTTCATGCTTTAACAATCAAGTAGCATTTGTGAAGGATTCACATGAATATACAACATTCCACAAGTATATATAGAGTGTTCAAAGAATTATTTTATCTTATTCTATTCCACAATTAACCTAACTAACTAATATAAAATTAGATTTAAATTACATTATCTTTGTAGGTTCAAAAATATCTATTTGCATATAATAATTATGGTTCCCACTGTATTGGAGAAAAGGAAAAGTTATCATATCCAAATCGTGCATACAAAGAACATATGATGATGGAGAATATCTAGAGCACTCCACAGTTTGCATAAATACAATGATACAAATTTCTCACTTGTGACCCTTTTCTTCCCTATATATATACTTTGGCAAATAACATAAAAAGGAAAAATGCATGTCCAAAAAGTTTAAAAAGAGGGCCCGCAACCTAAACTTAGAGTTAATGAATTCCATGATACAACAATATTTGACTGATTGTTCAGAGTTGTGTTCTGCTATGGTTTCCATCCAATAATCTGAAGTTCATTCAAGATATCATTAATAGTTTACTTCATTTTTCTTAACTTTTAAACCAAGAGTAATATCCATGAATCTAGCATAAAGGGTGTTGTGGTTTAAGGTTTTTATCAGAAGTAATATATATGTAAAACATGACTAACTCGTGGATCATGACTCATCAGAATTTATAAATCATACCCAAGCAAAAGAAAATTGGCTGATTCTATAGATATAAATACACACACATATAACTTAAATACTTTCCAACTCATTCATACTACAAGAAATTGTCAATATATATATAAGATATTCATTATTCAGATCTACAAATACAATCAACAAAATTGGGTTTTAATTCATAAATATTTGGCTCCGATACCAACTGTAAGAAAATAATTCAACCTAAGATGCATATATTTATGAAATCAAAACAACATAAATAGATTGATTTATTTACATACCTATTTGAGCCATGAGATTAATGATTAATGGTTTTTGCAATTTCGTTATTGATTGTTAAGTCTTTCTCTCCTTCTCACACAAACCACTTGACAGCTTTAATAGAATAGCAATATCAAAATATGGAGTGGAGAGAGGACCTAGCCATAATATATATATATATATATATATGATAAAACCCTAGAAAGCCCTTCCATCACAGGCCTCTAAGATTGGGCCTATACCAATTGTCATATCAAGTCTATCTAGAAAAGGGTCTTAATAGTGCTGAGTCAAAATATTAGGCCTTATAAATTTATCTCATTAACCATATTAATTTAGTCTGTTTTTATTTTATTAAAAAATAAATTCAATTAATAGAAGTCCACAAATTGGAATAAAATTCCAATACATATAACATATCATATATATTATATAATTTAATTATCAATATTATATAATATATATTATAAATAATATATAATATATATTTTATTATATACATATACATATGTTTGGCCGCATGGTCGAATCCTTTCAGCTTTGATCAAGGCTACCATGGCAACCATGTAAACCAGCTAGATATGGCCGGATCCTTTTAGTGGCCATCGGCCGCCATATAAGTATAAAAAATAATCTTTTAATATTTATATATACATATTATATATTAAACAAAAATAAAAAATAAAAAATAAATAAAAATATATATACATATTATGTACATAACATCACTATATATATCCACCAACCACCATCCCAAACTCCACCCAACATGGCCACTAACATCACAAAATAAAAGGAAAAAAGAATGGTCGCCACCATCCAAACTTGACTAAATCTGGATGGCCACTTTTCAGGCTGCCAATTGGGTATTTGGGGAGGGGGAGGGGGGAAGTTATATGATATATAATTGATGTATATAAATATATTATAGATAATTTTATATACATATATGTAGATACATAATTTTATATGTATATGATATTTTATATACGCATGTGTATAATATTTTATGAATATTAGATAGTATTTGACTTATATAAATATATTATATATTTTGTAAATATAAAATTATTTAGTTTTAATAATTTTATATACATGTATGTATATATAATTGTATAAATATTAAATAGTATTTAATTTATATAAAAATATGTTATATATTTTATAACTATAAAATTATTTAATTTTAGATTAAACAAAAGAAAAAGAAAAATATATTTTATATATATGTATATAGATATGTCATAAATAATTTTATGTACATATATGTATATATATAATTTTTTATATGTATATAATTTTGTATATAAGTGTATATATAATTTTATAAATATTAAAAGTATAGTTTATATAAATATGTTATGTATTTTATAAATATGAAATTAGTTAATTTAGATTAAATAAGAAAAAGAAAAATATAAGGATATAAAATAATTATATATATATATATATATATATGAGGGCATTGTCATCTATACAAAGTAAAATTTAACTCAAATAGACGGAAGGATAAAGTGAGCAACAATTTAAAAATATATGGTGGCATTTCAACTTTTTTTTTAATCACATGAAGGTAAATCACTTATTTCACATTTCACATGGTGGTAAAAAGATTTTAGCCCATGAGAAAACATTAAGATGCTTCTTAGTTTCACATTGACATTTGTATGTTTTTAACGTAATTTCCTAGGAGTTGTAATAGTTAATATTGATTTCTAAATATAGATATTTGAGTTATTTCTCTTTGCTATACTTTTTGAAGTTCTGTAATAATATTTATGAATTTAATATATTTTGAATTTTGTAGTTCAGTGTTTTTAAGTTCTTTAAACTTAACAACATTGCTGTATAATATCTTAAAGTTTAAAATTTTCAAAATAAATGCATGGAAAACATAATATAGCTCTCTATCATGATAGATCCACCAGTTCCCACTATAATAAATATGATCTTTAGTAAGATCAACATAGTGGCATTTTATAAGATAATGACACAAAAAATTAAGATAGTGATAGTCGTAAGTGTAATATTTGGTAACATTTGATTATAAATGACAAATAAATTAGTAACATTTAATTAAAAATATCATGATACATTTATTTTAAAGACACTTAGTTAGTGCCACTAATTTTTTCTAAAAAAATGCCACTAATATGTAGTTATGACATCATTTGAAAAAGATGTTATAAAGTATTTAGTGTCATTTTCTAGTGTACTGACACATAAAGGTAATTAGTGTTAGTCTTAAAAAAATGCCACTATAATTAAATATTTAGTAGCACTTGATTATTGAATCACATTTAAGATAGTGGCATTTGGTTAAAAATACCGACAAAAATGTATTTTGTAAGCATTTAGCTAGTGCTACTAATTTTTCTTAGAAAAAACCGCTCAAATTTATTTATGATGTCATCTAGAAAAAAATGTCATGAAATATTTTAGTGGCACCAATTTAATAACATTTTGTAGTATAGTGACATATAAGAGTAATATAGTCATAATTTAATGGCATTTGATTAATAAATGACAAACAAAGATGATGTCTGTAACACCCTTAAAATTTTATTTATTTTATTTATAACATACAATTTCATCGTTATTTGAAAATTTTATGAATATCACGTTATTAATTATTTAAAAAAAATGTGGGTTAAATTATAATTTTCATATACTTAATTGTGTATACTTTTGATCAATTTGGGGTTAATCATAATTTTCTAAAAATTTGAGGTAAATTGTATAATTTAAAATTTTATATAAAAAGAAAAGAAAAGAAAAAAGGATCAGATTTGAGAAATCGAGCAAAACCTTTTCCTTCCATTCTTTTTTTCTTTCCTTTTCTTCTTCCTTCCTTTTCTTCTTTCTTTTTTCTCTCTTTTCTTCTTCTTCTTCACCGAAGCTAAACCACCATCTCCAGCCCATTTCCAACAACTTTTTCTTCCACTCCAACCAACCAAATTCTTCCCCTCACCACAACCAACACTTCCCACACCTTAGAACCACCAATCGGGCGGTGGAGCAAGGACAAACAGAGGAGGATTGAGGCGTATATGTCACAGGGTTGCCAGGTTTCTTCTTTTCCGGTGACCATTCTCCATTTCGAGAGTAGGATTAGGAAGCTCTTGATGAGAGGAACGTGGCAGTACTATTGCATGGCAATTTCGACAATGGCAAGGCGGTGATCGGAGATCATCAGAGAAAAGGAAAAAGTAGTGGTTTTTGGCCCATTTGGTGTGTACATTGATCGAAATTGGAAACGGAAAGTGGCATTGGAATCCTTGCGAGGAGAGGAACAATTTAGTGGTAAAGTTTTATTTTCCGACAGCGGCGGTCCGGCAGTGGCAAGGGGACAGTCTCCTCGTCTCGACACGATGATCATCCTGATGCTTTTAGTTCATGATTCTGAGCATTTGTTAGTGAGATTGTATATTTTATGTGATTATTGCATGTTATATATATATATATATATGCATGCTTATAGTTGTTAGTTTTATCTGGGTCGAGCCTTTGAGTTGATATAGGTATTTTGATAACTATTTTTCTATGCAAGGAGTAGGGATATGGGAGATATGAATTTGGAATTGTATGTTGGTTAATAATAAGTTGAATATAAATTTTGATATCGGGAATCATTATAAGTTAAATTGTGTTGGAATGGGAATTTGATTAGGAATTTATGCATGAATGTTGAATCTGGAGAAGCTTGACTTGTGGCATATTTTCTTGATTAGGAAACGACGAGCTAGGCACCAACGAGCAGTAAGATCGATTTTTGGCTATTGCTATTGGGATTGCAAGAGGTAAGGGTCTCCCACTCTGGGTATTGCTTTGTTAAGCTACTCTAAATTGTTGGAAACCCCTATGAGGGTCTGCCAATCTGGCATTATATTTCTTATCTATGGTTGGAATAAGCCCTTGTGTTGATTTCTCTGTTTCTGAATCGTATTCTGATTTGTATTTGGAATCTGTCTGCTATCTGTTATCTATTATCTGCTTTAAATACCCCTATGAAGGTTACCTCTGATGTCGATTTTCTTTTCAGTCTGTTCTGGCGCCTAAAACTTAAGTCTGTTATCTATCTGTCTCGTATCTGTACTGTTTGTACTGTATCTATTGCCTTGTTAGCATATCTGTTGTGACTTAGTCCATATAGAAGTTTGTAGTATAAGATGAAATGATGGTTTAATCTGTCAGAGACTATAATATGACTTAGTGTCCTGAACTCTTTGGTATTTCTGTTTCGTGGATTATTAGATATTGATGGAATGGTATCAGTATTCATTTTAAGATAGTTGAATGAATGGGCCTACTGTTGAACTGTACTCTGAGAAATAAGTTTGAATCAGAGTAGTGCTTAAACTTAGGTGCTATCCTTAGAGGGGGCGCTACAATGACATTTGATTGAAAATGCCAACATAAATGTATTTCAAGGGCATTCAACCAATACCACAAATTTTTCTTACAAATTTTTAATGTTATTTAATTATGGTATCATTTGAAAAAGATGCCATAAATTATTTAGTGGCACTACATAAAAGTAACATAATGAAAAAGATGCAACAATAGTTAATTAGTATATTAACGATATGTTATAGTATAGTGATATATTAAAGTAATATAGTGATAATAGTGAAAAACAAATCACTATAATATAATACTTAGTGTCAATTGAGTAATAAATATCAGAAAAATATAGTGGCATTTTATTGAAACAACCAACATAATTAGATGCTAAAGGCATTTAACTAGTATCAAAACCTTTTTTTGGTTAAAAAAAGGCACTCATAATTTAATCATGATGCAACATAAAAAAATATTGCAAAGTGGATAAATAATATATAGGTATATCAATAACTATAAAACTTACAATTATATATATATATATATATCTTATCATTAATGTAATGATGCCCTATTTGATTTATATTAATTTATTGACTAAATTAACCATATACTTAAAAAGTATAATAAATTTAAGTTTTTGTCGATTTTTTCTCTCCTCACCTATATATTATGTTTTCTTTGTTGTTATTTTTTGGATATTTTATATCTCTAAACTAATTAATCTCTCACAGTTTTTTAAATGTGTTATTTCATATAATGAATTTGAATACATTCATATATCTAAATGATTGAGTAAATGTACTTCCAAACTATACAAATAAATTAATATCTTTATGTTGAACATTGATAGATAGCTTAATGGTAAATTCATATTCATACAAACAAATGGTTGTAGGTTCAAATCTTATGAAGATCAATGGAGTTATGTTGAAGTCTCACAATTGAAGAGTGGGGGTAGGTTAACATATATATATGGGAGTTGGGGTACATTAACATATATATCTAAAAAATTATCGTTTGTGATATTTAGTATGCCATTAATATATTATTTTGTGGCATGCTAATATGTCATTTAAAGAATCTTTTAGTGATATTTTACTATATCATTTGCTATATTTGTGTGGCATGTTAATATGTCATTAGAAAAAAACCTTTCATGGCATTTTAACATGTCATTTATTGTATTTTTTATGTTATGTTATAATGTCATTTAAAAGATTTTTAATACATCACTACATGTAATTTTTTGTGGCATGTTAGCCTATCATTTAATATACTTTTTGTGACATTTTAACATATCATTTGATTCATTTTTTGTTGCATTTTATTAATACCATAAAAAGAATAAAATAGAGGCATTCATGCCGTTAGTTGCACCCACCTAGATGGCACTTCTTAAAAATGTCATTATATTTAAAATTTCACTATAATTCTATTTAAATGTTATTTTTTTTAATGCCACTAATATGTAATTTTCTTGTAGTGTCCAAAAGCATTGAAGATGCGAATTCAAAGGAGATGCCTTTGGATTTTAGTTCAAACTTCCTAGTTCTAACAATAATTAAAAGAAACTCTTTAAAAGGAATTTGTTTGGGAGATCGCTTGAATATATTGTACCAAAAATTAAGAATGTTTTCCAATTCCTTCTTAAACACAACCATGGATTAAAAAATCGGACAGTCGATTGGTCAGCAAATTGATTTGATTTTCTCATAAAATTGAAAAACTAAAAAAAACCCTATTTTGTTAAAAATTGTTCAAACCGATCATGGTTCAATTGAACTGGAGCAATTTTTTCATTTAATTTTTAATGATATTAAAAAAAAATTGTCTAAGTACAAAGTTTTAAGGCTAAGGTACACCTCATAAGCTATTTAAAAAAAAAGCCTTGGTTTAGAGTTTGGACTTTAGAATTAACTCATACACCTTTAAACTTTAAACTTGAAATATTTAAATTGTTGTAACCATTTATAATATGAATTGTGATAGTTGGATTGTAATGTTAGACAATATCATTTAAGCTCTTTATGCTTTATATTTTGGTATTTTATTAATTTTTAAGTACTATATATAATATAAATATATATTTTGTAATTATAACATCATGGTTCATTTACAATCCGACTAATGATTAAACTAGTGAACAGTAAACCAGTAAATTTTTCTATTTAATGAATGGTCTGAATTTACAAACACTGAGCACAACACCAATGCACATAATATCTTAGTATATTAATGATATGAGTAATATAAATATTTATTTAAGTTTTTAAAGAAAGGATATAATCTTCAACAAACAAGAGTTTTGTGAATTTAAAAGTTTACAGTTCTTTCCCATCAAAAAATGGTAAAAAAAAATTCAATTAAAAAATAGAGTTTCAAGTAATAGAGGCAAATTGGATTTCGAACTATGGTTCCAACTTAATCCACTTAATTTTAGGTTAAGTTTAGAATAATTCAATTAGATTTGAGTTGGGTTGTGTTCTAATGAATTTAATGTGGAGTGGACTCAAGTAGGCTTAATTAGATTTTAAACTTAAATGGGTACAAAATTGGTTGAAAATGGGTTATAAATTGGCCAACACAATTTCAATTCTAAAATATTAATTTATTATAATTTTGATAAACTTAGAGCTCATTTGTTTCCAAGGTTAAGGTTTGATAAATTCATTTTTAAGCTTCATTTCTATTTGCTTCACATTTTTATGGCTTATAATACCTTTGTGGCCCAACATAGTATTATGGGCCAAGTTGGTTTATGGATTGGGCCCAAATAGATTGATTTGATGTGATAAAAATTACAAAAATCAAATAGGGCTTGTTTTTTCTTTTATTTTCAATTAAACCATGTTCTTAAAAATAGAGAAGAATGAGAAAACTGTGAAAATCTTATTAAAAATTATAAAGAATATAAGTATAAATGTATACATCATATTTTAATTTATTTACATATTAATTTTATAAACCAAATATAAAATTAAAATATTCTATCCTAATAGATTTAAAATATATCAATTTGCTTATACATCACTTTTAATTATATTATTCAAAGCAAACTAGCACTTAATGGATAGAGTAAAATTTTCAAAACCATAGCAATATTCTTCATGTTTTTTATTATTATTAAAACATCTTTTTTGGAAATGGAGCAGTCTCATTAAAACAAGCAAATAATTTCCATCTTACTTCACAAGCAACTGCCCTAGCCCCTGGCGTACATACCCAACTAAGGTGTCATTGAATGCCATTTCACCACATGATATACAAACTTTGAATTGTGTGTGTGTATATATATTTCCTTAATTTTTGTTTATTGTTTTCATCTTTTTGTGAATATTTGATTTAAAAAGCTTTAATTTAATTTGGGTTTGCCTCTTGAATTTAAGATGGTAAAACATAAAGTTACTAGTATAACTATGAGAAAATTTTAAAATATTTTATTAAGATTAATTTTTCATTTGTACTAAAATTCAAAATATAAATGATAAAATATCAAGTAAATTACAAATTTTCTGGATTTAATTCAGTTTTAAGTGATAAGAATTTAATAATAATTAATCAATATGCATAAAATAAAGATAAAAAGACTGCAGTTTAATAAAATAATGTAGCAATATATTTAACAAGAAATTCCCCTCAAATCTAATTGAACCTAATTTCAACCTAATTCATTTTGAATCCATAAATGGGAACCTATTTTGAATCCAATTTATCTTAAACCCAGCCCATGCATGCCCAACCCAACTTTTGAGCAGCGGCATCAGAAAACTATGATTGAGAGAAACCGTGTTCTGTATTAAAAAAATGGTGAATGGTAATGTAAATGTAATTTTGTATTAAAACTATTTTTTTTAATTTTATAAAGCTTAATAATTTCCTCTTCTTAAGAAATAAAATGTATTGTTTCTTTTGCAATTTAAAATATTCCTACTTAATGCTAAATTTATCGATAATTTTCCCTAACATCCAGCTATATTTGTCTGTCATTCAAATAAGCCTTGACTAATTTCTAGTTTTGCTCCATATTCGATCATAAACTTTCTTGCACTTAGTAGAAAATTATTATACATATCGAATATAAATTAACTAAGAAGCATATATTAAGTATTAATTCATTTTATTCTATTCCAATTCCTTCTCAATACTTTTCAAGAAAAAATTCGAATAATCCTATATCAATGGATTAGTATAAGTTTATCCTATATAAAATATAGTGATGTGAGACAGCTCTTACCGAGCTATGTAACGTTGAAAATAGGTGAGGATGATGGAGAAGAGTTGGGATAACTGGGTTAGCAGGTATTTACGACAACGTTCACGCAAGATGCCATTTAGAAGGGTTGCCGTTAAAGTGCTAATAATGGGAAAGCAAGTTGAAACGAGCCAACGTTACAAGGGGACTTTTGGGGCTTATTGGGTTATGGCCCTGATGGAGCATTGCAGTCCCCATAAAAAGGGGAGAGTTGATGAGACAACCTATGGATATTGTAAATAAAAAAAGAAACCTTCAGTGATATGATAGAATGAGAGGAGAACTTGCAATGCGAAATTTGGGGGACAACACCACTGTAGTTATGCACTCGTTAACTAGGAATTCATTTTTTGAAAGATCATAGCTTTCATATTTTGATAGGTCCTCAAAATTCATTCTATGACCTATGTTTTGTTCAAGGGATATATATTCCGATTCGTTCAAGGGATATAAATTCCGATCAATTGGGTAAAGCCCGCAATAACAACGGAACTAGGGTTTCAAATTTTTCTAAATTTGTCTTATCATTTTATGATTATATCAATCAAATTCATATTTAATTTGGCGTAAAGCAACCATTATCATTTTAAAATAATTAAAATATACACATAATTTGTAAAAATTCATTTTTTGGACATAAAAACACATAAGCCATTTAAAATTTTTATTCTTATACATATCAAAATTATTATTTTTAAATAAAATATTAAAATACAATCTCATTTTCATTTCCAAAACTATAACTAGTTTTTCAACTTTTAAAAATCTTGAAAATTAAAATATGACTTGATATGACAAATTATGACCTTGAGGGCAAAAAAATTAAAAATTAAATTAAATGGCCCAGATAATAATAAATAAAGTAAAAGACCAAAAAATGTAATTAATCAATTAAGTGAACGGCCACCCAAACCCAAGTTAGTAGAGGCCCACCAAGCACTTAATCATTATAAATACCAACTCTCAAAATCAACAAGAGGAGAAGGTTACAATCATTCATTAAAGATTAGGACCTTTGATGCTATGCAAACACGTTATGGGGCAAGAAACCTCTTAAATTTGTGACTTCTAGAAATGATCCTAACTCTATTTCCTACTAGCATCATTTTGCTAGTGCCATTTGTGGGAACTAAGTCACCCCAAGAGGTAATAATGTAGAGTAACTAGCTTGAACTGCAACCACATCCGATAATGGAGTTAGCACCTAAAGTGTATCAAGCACTATAATATAGAGAACTAATATTGTAGATGACTCAAAAAAGCATTAATGTCAACTACTCAACCCCTATGTAGAGAGAAAACACACCTTTTGAACTAGGTAAACAAGGCCTCCGTAGCATCTTGAATTTTATATTTTCCTATAGATAAGCTTTTTATTTTGACTAAGAGGTCCAGAGCGAATCTGCAATTAAGGGGGCCCAAAGGACTTACCCCTAACCTAGCCCGTGAGCCCTAAAAGCGTGAGAGCTAGGGCACGGCAAAGAAAGTAGAGCACCCACTTAAAAAGAGAAAAGAGCAAGTGACAAGTCTTTATTCGAAGCCTGGAATAACAGAGGGTTAAAGACTGTATTAATATGTCCCAACACACCCAAGGATCCCCCAAATGAAATGTCCTCCTTCATAAAAGACTGTAGCTTTCCTGCTTGTTTTGATGTGGTTGTTGGTTTTCGCACCTTAAGGAAAAGTAATTTGCTAGCACACATAAAAGATTTTGTTAATCCCTTATGGAGCCATTGTTTCCCTTCATCACATCCCCTACTTCTTCTAGCTAGAACATTCCTAGCTATAAGCTAAGCCACCGGTAAACTTGGAGATGACCCCTTGCAATATCCATCAGCAAGTTTTTCACTTCTAGTTGTAGGAACATTTTGTCTGCAATAAGTCCCAAGAGACACACATATTACAAATGTGCAATCACAAGCATACAACCTTACATAAGAAACAAATGACTTCACATGATTAACAAGAGAGATACATCATCATCACTACCATAAAGCCCCTAATGGGACAGGTAACAATCAACATTAGTAGCATAATCAAAACCTATATGGGGTATGTAGCAAAAGCTCATTACAAAGCCCTTTAGGGGTATGTGATAAACACATCAAAGCCTATTATTAGTTTTCCCTAAGGGTTCGTGGCAAGCGAACAATTATGTCTACATCCTCAAGGGAGCACACAATGATGGCAACAACAATAGCTTGGACTACACCCCCAGGGGAAACATGCAGTGAATAAAACTTTAACAATATCTCTAAGGGGAATACATAAAAACTACTTTGCGATAAGATCCTTGGCACAATCAAGGTGAGACCTCAAGTGTGTAAAACTTCAATTAGCAATGAGATCTCGAGAGCACGTCATGGTAAAACCCCAGGTGTATGAAACTTTGACTAGCTATAAGATCTTGGGCGTGCATCACAGTAAGACCCTAATTGCACAAAATTTCAACTAATGTAAGGGCTTGAGTGCATATTATAGTAAGATCCCAATGTGTAGTGACTATAGCCAAACTAATACCTCGAAGAGAGTATGTAGATTACTACTGCAACTTCAATGATACTCTTAAAAAGGGACACACATAAACAACAAATAGCTAAGGAAAGACCACTTAAAGAGGGCTCATAAAAATTAAGTTCATGGTAAGACCGCAAAAGGGGCTCATAGCAAACATTTATACTTTACTACTTCACGTCAAGACAAAACCATGAGAAAAAGTCAAAGAGAAAAAAGAAAAGGGAAGAAAAAGGGGTGTGACATGCCCCACGAACTAACAATATCTGATGTTAAAGAAAAGAGTGTAAAAATTAAAAAACCATTCAAACGACTAAGTATCAGAAAGAACATCAAATCATTCAAACTTCCATAACAAAAAGAAGCACAGTGCAATAATATCAATGCATGCAAAAATGTTTGACCAACACTTGGCCATTGAATGAAGAAAAAGCAAAGGGCTAAAATTTATTTACCCCTTTTAAAATGTGAAATAGGTAGTTATCTCCTTATGATAAAAAAAATATTGAAACACCCTATTATATTTTTAAATTTTGGCCTACTATAACATCCCAAAAATTCTTAAATATGAAAAAATTCACAAAAATACAAATCTTACGGGTTGATCTAATGATTTAATGGATAAAAAGAAAATAATAACAATAATTGATAAGAAAAATTAAATATGTGACATTTAGAATTTTTGGGTTTTAGTTGAATATTAAGAAATTGAGGGACTAAAAATTTAATTGGATAAGACTTAATTACAAGAAATTAGGAAATCCACATGCCAATATGTGAAGGAAAGAAAGTTGAAGAGGCTAAAAAAGATCAGTTTAGGGCAAAAGTGAGATACTATGAAGCTAATGGGATCAACTAAATGTTGGAGAAAATCTTTGAGGTTAATTTGGAATTAGTGAACTTGAGAAATATATATCATCCACCACCAATTTTTCCTTCAATCTCCACATACAACCCATAACTCATCTCATATGCAATTTCTTATTGGCATTGGAAAAACCTAAAACTAATCCAATTGTTAACTTTCTCTCATTGGCGTGATCACTCCTACACTAAGAACCCTCAAAATTAGCTAATAAAATTATAGGAATTTAAGATTGAAGGTGCTCATGGCAGACAATGGTGGTCGTGATAGTTCTAGCAATGGAAGTTTGGGTTTGAGTGATGAGTCTTGATGGGTTTAGCCTAAGGAACAATTTAGTAGCTTCAATTTTACAATTTGATCATTGGTAAAGGAGAAGTAATGGTGGTGTTGTGCACTAGTGTTGGTGATGTAGTGGTGGATTTAGCTCAAATTGGTCGATGTTGAAAATTGACCAAGGGATTTTGTAAGTGCACAGTTTAGTGGTGGCTACACACAACTCTATTAGCAATAGGCGACTTTGATGGACTAAAGGCAAAATGTTTTGATTGATGGTGCGGGCGTATGCTTGATGTCTTAAATTGTGAAAAATCTCCAAGTTTGGTTAACTTGGTAAAAGTTTTGTGAGCAAATTTGATTAACATATTGAGCAAAGTTTCCATGTATTTTAATCTATTTTAGGCTGATTGTAAGTCAAAATAATTGGGTGTGAAGTTATATATACAGTGACATATGGGGCCAGATTGTTAATTAGGGCCAAATCAGTATTAATTAAGTTAATTAGCATGATTAGCATTAAAATTATGTAATGTTGCAAGAATTAATTGTAAATGAGAAAAGCATGCAATATTCGTATAGATAATCAAGATCTATCATTATGGGCATAGATTATTAGAATAAGTACTATGAGTAAGACAGCAAAATATTAATCCGAAGCTGATAAACATTTACTGGTGATATTTAACTGAAGAGACATATTTAGAAAATTGGTTATAAATTGTCTATGAGTATATAATGATTCTAGTGAAATAACTTATATAATCATGTAAATCCAAATATGATAGCGTGATAAGTGCTACACATAAACTAAATCGCTAATTTGTTAAATAAAATGTTCCATGCAAATCAAGGAAATTAACTTTGTTAGAATATCTAAGTAATTCTATTTACTAATAAAAAGAGTATTACATAAATGTCTTGATATTTATATGCATTTTGTTGAAATAGATGACAAGGATCCAAGTCTTCTAGGATAGTAGGACGCTAATAGTATCGATGTCAAGATTAAAGCTGATGATATAGCCATACTTTTTTCTGGGAAAAGATCATATATGTTGATCATAAATCTCAGCTTGTTTGTTTATGTGTCCCATTTGTATTCGTTTCGAGCTCAAAACTTCCTATTGCGTTTACAAACTCTTGTCCCTTATACTTAGCCTCGTTGGCTAACCCTATATTTGTTCATTGATTCTCGTTTGTAAATGTTATGATACGATCTTGCTGATTATTTACCTTATCGTGTTTTTGAGTTTATTGTTCTACATGTTATTAGAACAACCTTGCTAGTTGATATGTTATCTAATTTGTATTGCACTGTATAGCATTCTAATTTGTTCATGATTAATGACTTGTGAAATTCATTTTTGCTGTTAGCATTATGTTATGTGACCTTTGGGGATGTCTTTGAAAAGTTTATTATCTATAGGAACGTTATAGGAAGTTAGGCCTAAGATTAGGTCCAATAAGACGACCGAGTGGGTTGGACTATCGGAGATCGGTCTCTTAACTAGTATCCACTCATGATCTTAACTTACAGATAGTTGGAGATAGATGTCTGTGAGGGTGGGATCTAGCATACAACCCACCATGCCACATGTCATTTATGTTATGCCGAGCTAATCACTCAAGGAATGGAGAGATAAGGAAAGTACTATGATATGTTTTGTTATGGTATGTTCTGAGGAATAAAAAGATTGGATTTGGCCAATAATTCTACTAAGTTATGAAATTGATTCTGTGATGTAATCATTTTTCTGGCAATGCATCATTCTATATCTTTTGAATACCTCAATCTTTTCATTTATTTCACCTTGTTTGTATATTGATTTTGTTAGAGTCCTTTTATCAACTCTATCTTGACCCTATGTGTTTGATGATAGTTACCCCTACTTCCATCACTAAGTCTTTAGGACTTATACCTCATATTATTTCTAAATTCTTTTCCCAGATAGGATCTGATGGACAGCAGAAGATCTGAGTATGCTCAAGGATTTATGTAATAGTTTTATTTCTAGCACCAGTCTTGTATGACTTTTAGACTGGAAATGAAATGTTACATGTGTAAACTTGTTATTAACGTACCATATGTAAATATTTTGTGCATCTATGAGTTCCAATTATAGTTTTTTATGATCTTTTACTTATTGGTGTATTGATCTAAGTTTAAATAAATAGTATCCTAGGTCAAGCTCTTTATCCTGCTCGAGGTGCTACAAAGTTGGTATTAGAGCCTAAGTTTTGTGATCAGCTAGGTATTTGTATATGTGGGCAAGATTCTTGTATTAATATTGTTGGGATTAGTGGAGATTACGCATAATTTGAGGGTTAGCTAAGGAATGAATTTTAAGAAGGTGTTTGATACTAGAAGATAGGAGATTTATACTTGGGATGGCCGGCCAACCTATAATTTTCACTTATGAAATTTGAGCATCAAACTTTATAATTAGAATACATCCCTTGGGTATTTGTATGTTGAATGAAAGGTCTTGGTGTGATTTAGAGATTTTGGGAAGGAATTTTATCTAGCATGATGTTATAAGACAAACTTGTATATATATTGCAGGATGGCAAGCAAACATAGGAAAGGAAAAGAGCCCATGGAAGATGAGATTGAAGATTTAGAATGAGAGATATAGAGACTCCAAGAGTTATGTCGGTTTACGAGGATTGAATATAAGAAATAGCTTGGGAGTTAGAAATGAAACACATTAAGAATTTTCATCTGAAATGTTTATTTTAATAGTGGGAAGAGATGTTAGTTGAGCTCAAAGAAGATAAAAAGAGGGAGATTAAATGAGTAAGGACAGTAGAAAATTAGATTGAAAAGTGCTCTCCGTGAATCATATTATCATGGATTTAGTTAGAAAACTAATGGTGCATTATGGAGCCATGATTGATGAGATGACTAGTGGTAGAATAGCCTTATAGAGAGAACCCCTCTGGAGTACATCCATCTCCAGAAATAGAAGAAGGTGGAGAAATATGCATTGAGAAGGACCTTAGGAGAACCCCTAGAAAAGTTCTAAGGATACACCTAAGTGGGATCTTGAGGAAAAAATGCCAAAGGTAGCGGTGCCATAAGGAGAGGAGATGGATGATGAGATTATGGAGAAGGGTAAGGAATATGAGGAAATGGAAATGGACTTTAAGGAAAAGGATGTAGAAGGGGACAAAAATGAGGACACATAGCTAGAAATTATCAATATCAAGGACTAAGGTGTGAAAACCCCATATGCGTGTAAATATGCCTGTATATATATATATGTATGTATGTGTAACTGAGTAATAGCTTGTAAATATTAAACTTCCAATGTAATAGACTAGTGCTAGCCTAGCTGTGGTAGGTTAACCCTACTAACTTAGCTTGGTCTTTTTGTTTTCCGACTAAGCAAAATGTTAGCTTAGTGAATTTTGAAATTGTAAATACTAATGTACACAAACTGTTAATGCTAAGTCAGATATCGAATGAAACTTTACTATGTAGCTTGATGAATGAGTAATATCTTTTTTATGTTGTAAATTTTATACCACATATCATTAAGTACCTTAAATACAAGTGAAAGAAATGAAAACTAGGAAAGATTTAATAATAACAATTAAGTGTCACTTGCGATCTTGTTGGTGTTGCAAGTCAAGAAATACCTTAGAATTAAGCAGGATTTTGATAAATATGGCTTCTTATGAAGGCTCTTAGGAACACACTCAAGCCCGATCGAGGGGATGTAAGAGACTGCCTAGTAGGCAAACTAATAGTCAGAGTATCCCTAAGCGATAGGCACTTGCCCCATAGCAACAAGCATATGAAGAAAAGGTATCACAAGTCCCTTAGCAAATCAACCAATTACGGGGCAACAAGCTTGGCCCATGTTCCAAATGTGGCAACAATTGACGTAGCTCTACTAACATAAGGGACAAGTTAATAGAGCTGGAAGCGCTAAGGACTTACAGAAGATCGAGCATTAGAGTTATTCCTTCACCTTCAACCCTGAAAGTTTCTAGGGGAGCCAGATGACATAAAAGGCATGGATTGTGGTCTCAAAAAGATATTTAGTACTATACATTATCTACATAAACAAAAGGTTAAACATGCTAGATTTCTCTTAGAATTTTCCACTCACAACTGATGAAAAATGGTGGATAGGACGTGGACCATCGAAAGAACCTAATACACATGGGAAAATTTTACACTAGAGCTTATGGAAAAATTTTGTACCACTAGTTGTCAAGCATGCCTAAAAGCATGAGTTCATGGACTTGATTCAAGGGACCAAGTTACTGAGTCAGTATAAGATCATAGTTAGCCGATTAATCCAGTACACACCTCACATACTGGGTGACAAGGGCAACAAAGTTGCAAGTTTGTGGAAGGGCTTCGACTGAAGATCTAATAGGCCCTTATTATATGTGTGACCTATCAAATTTCAGTCAAGTCATGAGTAAAACATCGTAAGTGGAATCTAAACTTTGATAGATTTAAAAAATTAAGGATTAGAGCAAAAAAGGAATAATGTTGCTTAGTGGGAAGAGCAATCAAAGTAAAAAGCACCTAAAACTTCATATTATTTCAGTCAACTAATGTTCATATCTGACTGGTAGAACTATGATACTCCAAGGAGAATCCCCTAAAAGGGATGTGATTTTTGTGGCGGCTCAAGTTAGAATGAGTTAGAATGCTAAAGAAAATAAGGTAGATGTGTAGCATGTGGCAATGATCAACATCACATCAAAGTTGCCCAAGAAAAAGACCTCCACATCCATAGGAAAGGGAAAATAAATAGTAGGGACTAGTAGAAAACCAAATGTTCATGCTCGTGCGCATACCCTAATTAGAGATGATGCACCAGATCCTAATGATGAGATTGGGGTATGTTTTCTTTTTATGGGACTACTGGTAAGACTTTATATAACACTGGAGCTACTTATTCCATTATATCTTTGCTTTTCTCATAAAATTTAAATATACAACTTGAAACCATAGCTTATCAGTTAGAAGTATAGATACCTTTAGAGGCTGGATTGATAACAGATACTATATACCAAGCTTGTCTAGTTAAGACTGGTGACAGAGAGTATCTAGTTGATCTTATAGAGATTTCTATTCAAAATTGTGACCTAATACTCAAGATGGATTGGTTGTACCAACACTAAATGTAGATGAATTATTATACCAAGTAGATTACTCTTAGCAATAGGGTATTAGTCCCAACACACCATTCTACAAACTTAGTCTCTTTGATAGCTAGCATATCTACAATAGGTGTCAAGAGATTTCTAAGGGAAGAAAGACAAGAATTCTTGGTGTATCTTATTAACAAACCCAGAACAAAGCCAGATTAGAAGAAATGGAAGTAGTAGCAAAGTATCTAGATGTATTCTCAGAATAACTAGACTCGTTGACCCTAAATCGGGAGATAAAGTTTGTTATCTACACTCTTCTCAATACATCATGTTTTTCCAAAACCTCATATTAGATGGCACTGACAAAACTTAAACAACTAAAGAAACAACTTCAAGAACTATTAGAGAAAAAGTTTATAAAGCCTAGTACGTCTCTATGAGGAGTGCTAGTGCTGTTCGTAAAGAAGCAAGATAAGTGCTTGAGAATATGTATAGACTATCAAGAGTTGAACAAGATCACCATTAAGAACAAATACCCATCACCTCATGTGGAGGAATTATCTGACCTTCTACAAGGATCTACAGTTTTGTCGGAACTAGATTTGAGATAGGAATATTACCAATTAAAGGTTAGGGAAAAGGACATACCAAAGACTACACTTAATTCGCAATGTGCTCGTTATGAGTTCACAGTGACGCCATTTGGTTTGACCAATGCCTAGTAGTTTTTATAGACATTATGCATCAAATCTTTTGGTTGTATTTAGATCAATTGATTGCAATATTTATTAATGACATTCTGGTGTACTCAAGAACTAAGGAGAAACATGTGGAACACTTATGCTTAGCTTTGAGGACTTTGAGCGACCACAAGTTGTATATGAAGTTTAGTAAATATGAGTTGTGGCTAGAGAATGTGACTTTTCTAAGATAAATTATATCTAAAGATGGGATAAAGATCGATTCCTATAAGATAGAGGCAATAATCAACTAGAAATGACTTGAGAATGCTAGCTACTATCAAAGGTTCGTATATGATTTTTCTAAAATAGCTGGCCTATTGACTAGGTTAACTTAAAAGGACTAACCATTTGAATGGAATGAGAAGTATGAGAGGAATTTCTAAGAGTTGAAGGACCAGTTGACTTCAGCTCTAATTTTTACCCTCCCTAAAGGATTAGAAGGTTTGATGTTTATACAGATACATTAAGAAAAGGGCTCAATTGTATGTTAGTGCAGGTAGGACGAGTCATCACATTTATATCAAGAAAGTTTGAGTCGCATGAGCAAAACTGCCCCACTAATGATCTGGAGCTAGCAACAAAAATTTTTGCATTAGCCAAATGGAGACATTATCTTTATAAAGCCACCTTCAAGGTATATATAGATCATAAGAGTTTGAAGTACTTACACTCTTAAATAGAATTAAACATGCGGCAACTAAGGTGGTTGGAATTCTTAGAGGACTACAATTTCTCTATTGTCTACCACCTGAGAAAAGCAAATGAGGTAGCAAACACCTTGAGTCAAAAGATTGGAATAGCTTACCTACTAGGAAAGGGGACATTAGAGAATTAGGGAAAGGCATTGTGGTTAGAACAAAGCAATAAGCATAGATCACAAGAATAAACATGTAGCTCCGATAAGGTATGATGAGCTCAGATTAATGGCAATTAGATCTAAGAACAAAGAAAGCCATTGCAAGATTTAGAGAATTCGAGTTTAGTATTAATAGTCAAGGTGCTCTTTTATTCTACCAAAGAATATATGTGCTTGAAGGAATCATGAAGAGGAGACTATTAAAAGGAGCACATAACACAAGATATATAATACATCTAGGAGGCACAAAAATGTATTAAAATTTAAAAAAGTAATTATGGTGGAATGGAATGAAAAAGGATGTCGCAAACTATGTGATAAAGTGTCTAACCTGCCAGTTAGTGAAAGCAGAACATCAATAACCGTTAGGATTCCTACAATAACTTCTACTTCTGGATTGGAAATGGGAGTACATAACTATGGAATTTGTAATGGGTTTACCAATAACTTGAGAAATATATGATAGCATTTAGGTGATAGTAGACCGATTAACCAAATCTACACATTTTCTACTAGTTGTGTTACATTTCAAAGTTGAGAAATTAGTAGATTTGTACATCAAAGAGGTAGTCTGACTATATGGGATTCCAATCAATATTATGTTAGATCAAGGCTTTAAATTCACCTCAAGATTTTGGAAAAGTTTACAAGTACATCTTTGAATGAAGTTTTAATTTAGCTTTGCTACTTACCCCCAAATTGATGATCAATATAAGAAAGCTATTCAGATATTAAAAGACATATTTCAAGAATGCATTTTAGATTTTGGTGGAAGCTTGGATAGACATCTCTCGCTAACAAAGTTTGCCTACAATAACAATTATCAATCTACCATATAGATAATCTCTTATAAAGTTTTGTATGACAGAAAATGCCAATCTCTTTTATAGTGGGACCTAGATGAGTATAAGAGCAATGATGGTAAGACTGTGAGGACTTTGAAACTAGAATTGATAAATGAGACTATTGATAAGGTCCAGATGATAAAATATAGAATGGAAGCAGCCCTAGATCGGTAAAAGAGTTATGCAAACAGGTGGATGAGACTTAGAATTTCAAGTAGGTGACAAGGTATTCCTTAAGATATCATTGTGAAAGGGCATTCAAAGAATCGGGAAAAGCAAGAAGCTCAACCTAAGATATCTAAGCCCCTATGAAATCTGTTAATAAGTTGGACTAGTGGCCTATCGATTGATACTACCTCAGAACATTACCAAAATATAAGACGTCTTCTATGTATCGCAATTCCAAAAGTACCATCCTGATCCCTTTCACATCATCTCATGCAAAGATGTGCAACTAAGAAATGACTTGACTTATGAAGAATGACCAATTCGTATCTTCAATTGAAAATCCAAGAGCGTCAAAATCAAAAGATTTCTCAAGTGAAAATACTATAGTGGAATCATAATGTGGAAAAGGCAACGTGAGAAAGAGAAGATCACAAACGTTAACATTACCTCGAGCTCTTCCAAAGGCCAAGTAAGAATCTAGTTTAAGGGGAAAGGATTATAACACCCCCAAAATTCTTAAATATGGAAAAATTCATAAAAATACAAATCTTATAGTTCGATATAAAGATTTGATAGACAAAGAGAAAATAATAACAATAATCAACAAGAAAAATTAAAAATGTGACATTTAGAATTTTTGGGATTTTAGTTGAATATTAGGAAATCAAGGGACCAAAAAAATAATTGGATAAGACTTAATTAAAAGAAAATAGGAAATCCATAAAGCTAATGTGTGAAGGAAAGAAAGTTGGAGATGCTAAAAAGATAAGACCAAGGTGAAAGTGAGGTATTAAAAAGCTAAAGGTTCAGTTAAATGTTGGAGAAAATATTTGGGGTCAATCTAGAACTAGTGAAACCTGAGAAATATATATCATTTACCCCATATTTTTCCTTCAAT
The DNA here is from genome assembly GCA_014898725.1 of Jacaranda copaia. Classification (NCBI taxonomy): domain Eukaryota; kingdom Viridiplantae; phylum Streptophyta; class Magnoliopsida; order Lamiales; family Bignoniaceae; genus Jacaranda; species Jacaranda copaia. The sequence goes on from JACGDI010000821.1 coordinate 492,122, forward strand.
CTTCACATGCAATGCGTCATTACTCTCATTAATGATTTCTCATCGATACCAAACAAACCTAAAACCAACCCAGCTATTAGCTTTCTCTCATCACCATGATCATTTCACACCAAGAACACGTAAAATTGACCAATAGAATGACGAAAATTTGAGACCAAAGGTGTGTGCAACAGATAGTGGTGGTTGTGACAGTTTTGCTGGTAAAAGCTTAGCAGTGGATCTTGATAGGTTTAGCTTAGGGAACAATTTAGTAGCTTCAATTTTATGATTTGACCACTAGTGGAGAAGAATTAAGGGTGGTGGCATATGCCGGCATTGGTGGTACTGTGGAGGATTTAGCTTAAATTAATTGGGAAATTGATGTTGGAATTGGAAATTAACCTGGGGGGTTTTTGTAGAACTCAACAAGGTGCACAGTTTGGTGGTAGCCATGCACAACTCTAATAGTAGTAGGTAACTTTAGCAAACTAAAGGTCAAAACCTTTGATCAACAGCGTAAACACATGTGTGATGCCTCAAATTGTGAAAAAGCTCCGAGCTTGGTTAAGTTTGTGAAAATCTAGTTGATCTAATTAATTGTTTCCGGAGCAAATTTGATTAACATATTGAGCAAAGGTTCCAAGTATTTTAATCTAGTTTAGGTTGATTCTTAGTCAAAACAATTGGGTGTGAAGTTATATATATAGTAACATATGGTGCTAAATTATTTTTTAGGGCCTAATCGATATTAATTAAGTTATTAGCGTGATTAGCACTGAAATTGTGTAATATTGTCTATAAACATATAACAATTCTAGTGAAATAACTTAGATAATTGAGAAAATCGGAATATCATAACATGATATGTTGTATGCTAACTAGATCGATAATTGATAAATAAAATATTTCACATAAAAAAAAGAGATTAACATCATTAGAATGTCTAAGTAATTCTAATTACTGATAAAAAGAGTATTATATAAATGCATTGGTGTTTATATGCATCTTATTGAAATAAGTGATAAGGATCCAAGTTTTCTAGGATAGTAAGATACTAATGGTATTGCTATTGAGACTGAAGATAAGGTTAAGCCATATTTTTTTTGGGAAATAAATTATATCTATTGTTCGCAAATCTCAACTTGTTTTTTCATATATCTCTATTTGCAACCATTATGGTGCCCAGAACTTCCTGTTGTGCTTATAAACTCTTGTCCCTTGTACCCCTCAACTTTACCAGCTAACCTCATATTTGTTAATCAATTCTCTTTTAGAAATGTTATTGATATGGTCTTGCCAACCAATTACCTTATAGTGTTTCTGTGTTTATTGTTCTATATCTCATTAGAACGGCCTTATCTACTGAGATGTTATGTGATTTACACCGCTTTGTTTAGCATTTTAATATGTCTGTGATCAATGATTTTTTAAATTCATTTTTGCTATTAGCATTATGTTATGTTACCCTTGGGGATGCCCTTGGAAAGTTTGTTACCCGTAGGGACAACACGAGAAGTTAGGCTTAGGACTAGGTCTAACAAGATGACCAAGCAAGACAGACCGATGATGACTAGTCTCCTGGCCAATACCCACTCATGATCCTAACTCACAAGTAATTGAGGGTAGCTGTCTGTGAGCGATGGGTTCCAATATGCAGCCAACCATGCCGCATATCAGTTATATTTTGCAGAGTTGATCATTCATGTCAAATAAGAATGGCACTATGATGTGTTTTATTCCTAATATGTTTTGTTATAGTATGTTCTGAAGAATGATAAGGTTAGATTTGGCCAACAATTTTGCTAAGTTTTGAAATTGATTATGTTATGAAATCCCTTTTACGTCCATGCATCTTTCTATAATTTTTGAATGCCTTGATCATTTCAATCATTTTACCTTGTTTATATATCAATTTTGTTTGAATCCTTTTAGTAGTTCTGCCTTAACCCATGCATTTTATGATAGTTACCCCCTTCCCCCTCACCAAGTCCTTAAGATTTACACGTCCTGTTGTTTCCTAATTCTTTTCCTAGATAGGTTCTCATGGAAGGTAGGAGATTTGAGCATGCTTAAGAATTAATGTAAACTGTTTGTTTCTAGCATTAGACATATATAACTTTTAGACCTGAAATGGAATGTTAAATTTGTAAGCTCAATATTAACATATCGTATGTAAATATTTTGTGCATCTGTGGGTTGCAGTTACCGTCTATTATGATCTTTTGCTTAGTAGTGCATTGATTTAAGTTGGAATAAGTGGTATACCAGGTCAAGCCCTTTACCCCTATTAGGGCACTACACTCACTGCCTCTTTTTGTGTATTTGAGTTGAATTTTACATTACATATACAAAAATACCCTCATATATATAAAAAAATTATTTTATATCCTTATATTTTTATTATTTAATCTAAACTAAATAATTTCATGTTTAGAAAATACATAACATATTTATATAAATTAAATACTATTTAATATTTTTAAAATTATATATACACATTATGTATATAAAATTATTTATAGCATAACTATATACATATATAAAACATATATATTTCTTTTTTTTGTTTAATCAAAACTAAATAACTTCAAATTTATAAAATATATAACATATTTATTAATGAGGGTGGATTTAGTTTGAGTGTCTAATAAGCTGAAATCCCGTGAAGTTGACCAGATGATGGGTCGAAGAATATACTTGAAATGTTTTTAGGGTCTAGTCTTGCGATCAATAGCAAACGTCAGGCTAGTCGAGGTACCTCAACTAAGGCACTCCGATGCTCAAGTCAATATATCAACTAAGTAGTAGAGCAGTGGAGTAGAAGCTTAGGGTCGAAATATGCCTACCTTATTGAGGGTTGGAATAGGGTATTTATAGCCTTCTCATGGTGGTTGATTTGTTTTTGATGCCCTTATTGTGTAAGAAGGGCCATTATCCTTGTTTAAGAACCTTCTAGTCTTATTCGGCTTATGTACTGCTCCAGATGGCACTGCCTCCAACTACCTAGGATAGGGTGGTACATTGGAGGTGCGCCCTAGCTTGACACAGCAGCAAAAGGTGGTACTATTGGTGGTATGTTCCATTAATGCAGCAGCACGCCACCTAATAAGGCATTCAATGTAACTGAAGGGTTGTCGCCTCTCTTTGACCTCCACGATCGAGATGAGTACTTCAGTAGGATAATCCTCAGATCTTGATTGCCAAACTCACTCTAGTTAAGGCTACATCATTCTGGTAAAAGGATTAAAGCCACATTATAGAGGCTATTGACCATAACGTGGTCAATCAGGAGCACTAATATTCCTCATGCTGGGTAAGAATCTAGAGATCGAGTAATGGTCAAGCATCTGCTTGGTCTAAAATAAGTTGGGCTTAAGGACAATCAAACTGCTTGGGGAGCATCAAACCAGCTCTTGCCCTAATCGAGTATTATTGGGATGGGCCTATTAGACCATCCCATATTATTTGTATAAACTAAATATTATTTAATATGTACAACATTATATACACATACATATATATAAAATTATATGCATATAAAAAATTATATATACATATATTGATATAAAATCATATATATAAATAAAATTATTTATAAAATATTTATACACATATATGTAAAATATAACTCCTTCCTTTTCCCCTTAAAGCCCCACCTAAATACCCAGACTGGCAACTTAAAAAGTGGCCAGATTGAGTTCAGCTAACAGTCGCAACGACCATTTGGCCATGGCGAACATTCTTTTTTTTTTCCTTCAATTTTGCGGCATCAACAATCTTGTTGGTGTAGAGGTTTTAGTGGTGGAGGTTGGCGGATATGTTTACATAAGATAATATATATGTATGTGTATATATGTATAAGGTATTTATATATATCAATATAAGGCATATATATCAAAAAAATTGTAATATCAATACATAGTAGTAACATCTGGCTACCAACAGCAGCCATGACCATCATGGACAGACACAAAAATTTAGGGTGAGTTGGGATGGTGGTTGGTTGATATATATGGTAATATTTTATATATGTATACAAAGTATATAAATAAATATATTAAAAAATTAATTTTTTTTATACTAATTCACAATGACTGTCAACTACTGACCATCGAAGACTGTGGTTACCAGGAGCTACTAAAAAGATTAGGCGAGAGATTTAGCCTGCATGGCTACTATGGCAGCCAAATGTGTATGTATGTATTTAATATAATACTATATTATATTTATAATATTGATAAATATATTATAACATATATATGATATGTTGTATATAAATGTATAAATATTATATATATTTTTTATAAAACTTAAGTGTTATTTCATTTGAGCCATTCATTTAAACAAAAAAAATCTAATGATTAAGAGTATGATAGTCATTTTATATACAAAAAATCCTAAAAGCTCACATAGAATGGCACATGCACTTCACTTATGGCCTTAAGGTGGTTTTTGGTAGCATTTCAAAAACATGTAGTACCCTTTTTTGACAAGGGGTAAATTGCCAAATTCGTACTTTAGAGGGGAGGTGAAATTTTTCCAAAAAACAAGCAGCATACTACTTATGTGAAAATAGAAAAATAAAATCGCCCTTAACACAGGAAAAGAAGAAAGATTACGTCCTGTCCTAAAGCTTACTCAACCCCCAGCAAAGATAGCTAAATCCTCTGCAACGCCTACAAAACCAACCTTTGACAAGCATGCAAAAACTAAGCTTACTGAGATGACCCCTCAAAGGGGTTTGCAAAATCACGCCCATAGTAAGACCCTTTAAGAAGGCTTACCAGAAGACATTCCAATAGTAAGATCCTAAGTATGACCTATGAAGAAACCTTTAGTGCATAAGGTGACCTTTTGTAATAAAGCCCCTAAGGAGTGCAATGGACAATGTGATACAACAAACAACCTTCAGGAATCTCTAAAGAAATGCCTTCACGAAAAACCCCAAAGGGCTCTTGAAACATCTTAGCTTAGCAATAAAATTCTATGTTATTTGCGAAGCATGAAACCACATCAAAGATAATGTAATTCAAGGAGTGCAAAGCTCCACCATAAGACCCTAAGTGATCTTTGGAATGTGAAATTCCAATAAAAGTACTAAAGCATTCACAAAAAATAATACCCTATTGGTGATCCCAATTAGCGCCTAGAATATCGCTCAAACAACTGCACCTAAGGAAGTAGTTGTCCAAGAGCGAACACTATTTCTTGGCAAGGTTGCCTACTAGGCTTCTCTAATTTGAATGGAACCACACCATGGGCACCTACATAGGTAGCCACCCATTAGGTGGACTACTTCCTATCGGTCAACCTCCTAGCCTCTTGATACATGATGGAAATCTCTCACCTACTCTCACTCATATACCCTTAGATCTAATATGTTGTTTGTGCTAGACTTATCTCCTCTCTCTCGTTGAAGAAACCTCAAGAGAAGTAAATACAAAAATGCCCAACTGAAACTATTAAAAGAATAAGGGAAGATGAATAACACTAAGGAAAACTTTCTTAGTTATTCAAAGAACACAAATCTCTGATCTATCAGCGATCATAAAAGATCTTCAAAGCACATAACTCTATAATTAATTAAATTTTACAACACACCCAAACCTATCCTTTGGAGACTCTCCAGATTATTCTTGCTTCACTTCTAAAAATGTTGAATAATTCATCTACCTATAGGGTCCATGTAGGGAAAGAACTTTCGGCATCTTCTTTGGTGCCTTCAACTATAAAATCAGCTTAGGCTTTTATGATTGGTCAAGTGTGATATTTAATTCTATATTAACTCACATCCTAGAAGCTTTTGGACTATTTAATATTCTATTTAGTGAGTAGTTGGTGAGTACTATGATTTGGTGAGCATCAAAGTAAGGTAGGAGCTTTCGAGTGACAATCACCATAATGAGGCCAACGTTTCAATGGGGAGTGTATCTTACTTTTGGACCTAGAAGATGGCTGGTGCTATAAATCAATTGGTGTTCTTTCTCTTTTTCATGTTCCAAAGTGGCACTAACCACTATCACAAAAATATCCATATAGGTATAATAGTTCTCCAATCCTAGGCTTCCTTGACAACAATGGTAATGTTAAGTATGTTTTCAATTGTTGGAAAGCTTTTTCGCATTCTCCTATCAATTCAAAGGCCTTAGCTTGTCTTAGGATTTCAAACAAAGGTATTCCTTTCTCAATATACTGGGAGATAAAGCAGTTGATGCAATTAGGCATCTAGTTAACATCTATACTTCTTTGATAGATCACGAAGGCAACATCTAGAGTACTACTCTTATCTTATCAGGGTTGAGCTCTATCCCTACCATAAAACAACATATCTCAAGAACTTTCTTTTTGCATTTGTCAAAGGTGCATTTACCATATTGAGATGCAAATTAAACTTTCATATGATGGCAAAGCATTTTCCTAGATTATAGTGTCTGTCTCTCTTCTTGCTACTCTTAACTAGCATGTCATCCATGTATACCTCTACATTTCTCCCCATCATATCCTCGAACATGTGATTTACCTCTCGTTGGTGGGTAGCACCAATGTTCTTAAGCCTAAAAGACATCTCGTTATAGCAATATATCCTATGTGCTATTACGAACTTGTTTTCTATTAATCTTTTAGGGCCAAACAAATTTGATTGCACCCCTAATAGATGTCTAGAAAGCTTAGCATCTCGTATACAGTAGAATCCACCAACGCATCTATCTAAAGGAATAGGAATGGATACCCTTTGAGCAAGCTTAGTTTAAGTCGGCAAAGTTAATACACATCCTCTAATTTCCTCAACTTAGCTACCAATACCACATTGGCTAGCCACTTAGCATATTAGACTGTTGGATGTACTTAGCATGCAACAACTTGTCCACCTCCTATTTAATTATTTAATTCAACTTTGCTTCAAAAATTTTCCTTTTCTACTTTATTGGCTATGCGTTTGAATCCATTTCGGGGTGATGCATAATTATGTTAGATGAAACTGCTGACAAGTCTATCACACTCCATGTGAAGACATCACTGTTCTTTCTTAAGAAGTGAACTAGCTCCTATTTGAAGTCCGATCCGAAAAGGCTCCAAGCTTGGTGGTCTTTAGCACGTCACGTGGGACGATCTCTACCCTATTGTGCTTTTTCTTAGCTTCAAATTTAACTTCATTTGGGTCGGTTGGATGAACTCACCAGCTTTGATGGTGTGGGGGTTTGGCAATTTCAAGCCTTCTATATGTTAGGCAAGGGATTCGAGCTAGACATTTATCGGCAAAAAAGACTCCCAATAGATTGTAAATAGCAAGAGCATTCTCCAATACCTTGTTTCTACATTTTCGTCTCAGAACACCCTTGGGCCACTGAAATCTTGAGCTCTGGGCATTGTCTGCATCTTCAACATCTGTTACTTCAAATAGGAGTTTCCACATATAGTGCCAAAATGATGCTGTATGAAAATAAATAGTAGATTCAAAGCTCAGATTTTTTTATAAATGACTTTACATATTTGTTTTGGCTTTGGAAGTTTTATAGTGGCTAAGTGCTTAGTGAGCTAAAGTATACTTGGGATTAGGTGCCAATCTTCAACGACTTTGTTTATTAAGCTCATTGACCTTTTATTTAAGTATGATTTATTTGATTAGGCCCTTTATTTATTTATTTTTTTTCTTTTTATTCTAAGATTTTAATTTTTTTTATATCAATATCAAAAATATATTACTTCATTATATTGTTTGCAACTCTCCATTTAATTTTAATATACAAATGCTTTCAAGTAACACATCAACCAAGAAAGAAAATTCCCCAAATTGCAGATTAATTGAAAATTGTACTTAATAAAAACTTTTGTTAGTTTTTTTTTTTTTAATTGATGTTTTTTGTGTAATGCTTGTAATATTTGTTAAAAGCATGTCAATAGCTAAAACCGAATATAATTAATTATTATTTGGTGCAACATATAAATTAAAAAATAGTGATTATATAAAGCAAAATATATTTGAGACTCACGACACTATTTGGCATATCCAACATAGATTTGACACCAAGTAGACAATCTGTTTGGGAATGACTTGAATTTCCAAGCAACCCAGAAGATCATCAGTTTGACAGGCAATAGTTGGTGAGAGCTAGTTCTTTTTTTTAATTATTATTTTCTTCTTTTTTTTTTGAATTTGGAGTTGGTGAAAATTAATAACTAGTGTTAATATATAATATAGACACCTACAGCTGGAAACTATACAAGGACAATGAAGTGAAATTCTTGGAATGAGATTCTTTATTCCATGTGTTCTCAAAACCAAAGGCCTAAAGTAAAAGAAAAAAACAGCATTGACAATTCAATTAATATAAAACATAATAAACCCAGATTGGGAAGTATAGTACAAGTGCAAGTGCAAGTGCACAGCACAACCTTAAACCATACGATATACAGTACATTGCTTAAAGGCCATTCTTTGTTGTTCGGCACTTGGAGCACTAATTCATGAAATGCCAATGTAACCTTATCATCAGTTGCAATTGCCTGCATAACCTTTATTTATACCAAATTTCAAGAGAAAATAATAAGGTAAGAACATAAATTTTTTATAAGTTGATCAATACAATGGAGAGATTTAAGTAAAAAGCAGAATAAAATTTGTACTGATAAAATCAATACCATAGTAAAATTCTTAGATAAATCATAAGGTACATATAATGTCTGTAATATATGCATTACACAGAAAGTTTACGTAAAGTTGCATGACTGGTGGGGGGTTGTCTGTTGTTTTTGTGTGTGTGCGTATGTAAGAATAATTAATGAATGGTGCAACACAGGGAGAATGATGGACCTCAAGTACATAATTAAGTTTCTAAGAAGAATTGTTTAAGGTTAGTTGGCGCGGAGAAAAACTGAGTGTGTAATAGCAAGGAAAGTCTGTTAGAATAGTTGGTAAATGTGTTCGTGAAAAAAAAGGAACAGAAAAAATAAATAAAGATTTGTAGTAAGCGTGAGGTTCAAGAGAGGAACCTCTGCAATTCATCATTACCATTTTTAAAAGAAAAGTAAAGTTGGCTTATGATATTTAGTATTAAAATGTTTTCTTACATGCTAAAGAAAAATTAAATTGCAAGGAGTAAAGTGTAGGAGGGAAAAAAATTAGGTTCCATAATAACTTAACCTGCAGGAGCAATTGGCAATACTGATTCTGTCTGCTAAATCATCTAACTGTTAACTTCGCCAGGTAAAAGGTAGCTTTTCTTTTTTCATTTTAATTATTTTATATGATATTTATATGCATTTTATTCAAATAGATGACAAGGATCCAGGTCTTCCAGGACAACAGGATGCTAATAGTATTGCTGTCAAGAATGAAGTTGAGATTATAGCCATACTTTTTGTTTTGGGAAAAGAATTGTATCTGTTAATAGTAAATCTCAGCTTGTTGGTTCATGTGTCCTATTTGCAACCGTTCTGGTGCTCAAAAGTTCCTATTGCATTTACAAACTCTTGTCCTTCGTGCCCCTCAACCTTGCTGGTTGACCCGGCATTTGTTAATCAATTGTCCCTTGCAAATGTTATTTGATATGATCTGGCCTACCAATTACCTTATCATGTTTTTGATTTTATTGTTCTACATGTCAATAGAATGGCCATGGCGGCTAATATGTTATGTGATTTATACTGCATTATTTAGCGTTCTAATTTGTTCATGATTAGTGGTTTTTTAAATTCATTTTTGCTATTAGCAATTTGTTATGTTACCATTAGGGACGCACTTGAGAGGTTGTGATCCATAGAAACGCGGAGAGGTTGTTATCCATAGGAACACTATAGGAAGTTGGGGCCAGGACTAGGTTAGGAAAGACAACCAAATGGGGCAAACCAATAGTGACTGGTATCCTAGCTACTACCCAATCACAATCATGACTTGTAGATAGTTGGAGGTAGCTGTCTGCGAGGGCAGGATCTTGCATGCAGCCAACTATGCCACATATCAATTATGCTATGCTAAGCTGATCGCTCAAGAAATGGAGATATAAGGAAGGTACTATGATGTGTTCTATTCCTGATATATTTTGTTATGGTATGTTCTGAGGCATAATAAGGTTGGATTTGGCCAATAGTTCTGCTAAGTTTTGAAATTAATTCTGTGATGTAATCCCTTTTTTGTCAATGCATCATTCTATAACTTTTGAATGCCTCAATCTTTTCATTTATTTTGCTTTGTTTGTATATCAATTTTGTTAGAATCCTTTTATCAATTCTACCTTGACCTTATGTTTTCGATGATAGTTACCCCCTTTCCCCTTACTAAGTCTTTAGGACTTACACTACCCATTGTTTCATAATTCTTTTCCTAGATAGGATTTGATAAAGAGGAAGAGATCTGAGCATGCTCAAGGATTGATGTAATAGCTTTGTTTCTAGCACTAGTCTTGTATGACTTTTAGACTTGAAATTAAATGTTAAAAGTGCGAGCTTGATATTAATGTACCATATGTAAATATTTTGTGCATTGTGAGTTGCAATTACAGTCTGTCATGATCTTTTGCTTATTGGTGTATTGATTTAATTGAATAGGTAGCATCCCAGGTCAAGTCCTTTAACTTGGTCGGGGTGCTATACGGCTCGTATCAAAGCCTAGGTTTCGTAATGACCTAGGCATTTGTATATGTGGGCATGATTCTTGTATTGATATCAATGGGATTAGTGGAGTGGAGATTAAGCATGATTTGGGGATTAACTGGGTATGAATTTTGGGAAGGTGTTCGATACTAGAAGTTAGAAGATTTATACTTGGGACACCGACCAACCTATAATCTTCACATGTGAAAGTTGAGCATCGGACTTTAGAATGAGTACACATCCCTTGGGTATTTTGTGTGTTGAATGAAAGGCCTTGATGTGGATTAGAGATTTGGGAAGGAATTTTATCTAACTAAAACTGAATATAATTAATTATTATTTGGTGCAACGTATAAATTAAAAAATAGTGATGCAGAAAATATTTAAGACTCACGATGCTATTTGGCGGATCCAACTTAGATTTGACACCAAGTAAACCATCTATTTGGGAATGACTTGAATTTCCCAGCAGCTTGCAAGTAATTGACTGGAAGATCATCGGTTTGACAGGCAATAGTTGGTGAGAGCTAGTTCTTTTTTTTATTATTATTTTCTATCTTTCTTTCTTTCTCTTTTGAATTTGGAGTTGGTGAAAGTTAATAGCTAATATTAATACGTAATATGGACACCTACTGCTGGAAATTGAACAAGGACAATGAAGTAAAATTTTGGGAATGAGATTCCATTATTCCATGTGTTCTCAAGACCAAAGGCCTAAAGTAAAGGGGAAAAACTACATTGACAGTTCAACTAATATAAAACATAATAAACCAAGATTGCGAAGTATAGAGTACAAGTGCAAGTGTACAGTACAACCTTAAATCATGTGATGTACAATACATCGCTCAAAGACCATCCTTTGTTGTTCGGAGTTTGGAACGCTGATGCATGAAATGCCTACGTAACCTTATCATTAGTTGCAATTACATGCATAACCTTTATTTATACCAAATTTCAAGAGAAAGTAATACGACAAGAACTTGCTTTTTTTAGTTAATCAAAACAATGGATAGATTTAAGTACAAATTAGAATAAAATTTGTGCTAATAAAATCAATACCATATTAAAATTCTCAAATAAATCATAAGCTATATATAATGTCTGCAATACATGAATTACACAGAAAGTTTACGTAAAGTTGCATGATTGGTGGGGGTTGTTTGGTGCGTGTGTGTGTGTGAGAATAATTGATAAATGGTGCAGCAGAGGAAGAATGATGGACCTCAAGTACATAATGAAGTTTCTAAGAAAGAATTGTTTAAAGTTAGTTGGCACAGAGAAAAATAAGTGTGTAATAGCAAAGATAAGTCTGTGAGAATAGTTGGCAAATGTGTCAGTAAGAAAAGAAGAACAGAAAAAATTAATAAAGATTTGAAGCAAGCTTGAGGTTCAAGAGAAGAACATCCACAATTCATCATTACCATTTTTAAAAGAAAACTAAGGTTGGCTTATGATATTTAGTATTAAAATGTTTTCTTACATGCTAAAGAAAAATTAAATTACAAGGAGTAAATTGCAGAAGAAGGAGGGGAAAAAATTAGGTTCTGTAATAACTTAAACTGTAGTAGTTGTTGGCAGTAGTGATTCTGTCTTTTAAAATCATTTACAAGTTAACTTGGCCAAGTAAAAGGTAGCTTTTCTTTTTTTGTTTTAATTGTTTTATATGATACTTCATTTGTGCCCTCCAAAAAATAAAATTTCATGATTACAGTCTATCCAATAATACATAATAAATATGAAATTTTAAACATAATGCTAATTGTAAGATTAAAGAATTTAAATTTGATAAAACTAAATAATTATTTTGAGACATTCCAGTAGCATCAATCAATCTTATGACCACTCATATGCTGGCATTCATATACTTGATGATATGTTTGTCTTTGATAGTATATAAGGTAGGAAACTTGGTGCTTCCTATGTTGTTTCTGCAAGTTCCCAGTTGGTGAAGTTTTGCTCTTTTTTCTAAGAACTTAAGCAAGCATACGATGCTGTTGGTAGCAATGATAAGCCCAATATAGGTTGCACTGCCTCTGATACTCTGCTAACATTCTATTTGTTTATAATTCAAAGTGGAATTTGGTGTTTTCTACTCAATTTTAGCTGCACATTGAGAATATCATAAAAGGGTACCTGCATTTTTACCTTTCTGGGATTCTTTTGGGGTTTTTGAGTTCTGGGTCAAATCTCCAAAGTCCAAGCCCAGCTGATGGGAATTATAAGTGTCCCAAATTAGAACTAATTTTAGCACCAAGCTTATTAAATTATTCCCTGTTAGTCTTGACTTAAGCATTCTGAATATTAGATTAGATGTATGATATTTATATAAGCAAGAGAGGGAAAACATAGGAATCTGCTTTCTTTTCAATAGTGAGGTAAGTTGTTACTTTTCCATACACTATTAAAAAAACACTATTTTGCGATGGATTTTTCCATTGCAAAACAGCAATTTTGCAACGAATTTCAAATTCATCACAAATATTTGAATTTTTCCAAAAGTTTGTGATGGATATAAAACCTATCGCAAAACTACTATTTTGCAATGGATTTTTCCATCGCAAATGTGGAAGAAAATAAAAAATCCTTTGCGACAAAAAAATTTGTCGCAAAAGTAAATCTATCACAAATTATCGAATGGGGATAAAACCCTTCCCCACCCACACAAATGTTTGAAGTTAGAAAAATTATTTTCCCCTTCCCCTTCCCCTTCTTCTTCTTTATATTTTAATTTGTTTTAAATATTTAACCGGCCGACTAGCGAGGCCACAGCTGCTACTGCAACGGCCAGCGGCCAACCATTCTAGCCACAAGTCAGATCTGGAATTTTAAAAAAAAAATTAGTTTTAATTTTTAAAAATTCCAATCTTGTTATTTGTTTAATGTTTCAAGTTTAGAGAATTTATATTTTGCTCTATCTCCATTAATCATGGTAATTTTCACAATTATATTAAATTTTGATTATGTTTGATTAAATTTTAGTTAAAATTTGATTATGTTTGATTATGTTTTAGTTAAAACTTGATTATGTTTTAGTTAAAATATTTGATCATGTTTTAGTTAAAATATTTGATCATGTTTTAGTTATCTCCATTATGTTTTAGTTAATTATTAAAGTTAGTTAAATTTTGATTTATGTGTTAGTTAAATTCAAAATGATTTATTTGTTAGTAATATAATTTGATTTAACATAAATAATAATTTATATATTAATTAAAATTAGAGGTAAATTTTATATTTGTTGTTATATTTGCTAGAGTTATGTTTTTGTTTGAATTAAAAATTTTATTAGAATTTTGGGTTGAGTTAAATTTTATGGTACTATATATTGAATTATATTATATTTTCAAATTTTAATTTAGTTTATGGAATTAAGTTGCAAATATATGCACTTGTAACATGTGCCTAATGTTGTAGGCTATTTTGATGGTGATTGATACCTTCTATAAGTGTTGAGTTGTTTGAAACATTTAGAGGTAAATTTGCATATCTTGTTTTGATTTTATATATTTTTTTAGTACAATACATTAGAAATGTGTAGAATTAGTGAAAATGTGAAGGAAGATGGGTTGTTGGGAGAAGAGTGGAGCCTTCTCAATTGTTGCTAATTGATTTGTAATTGTTTACATGATGATGATGAGATGTATGTTTGATTATATTGAATTATGTATTAGATTTATATGTGTTAAAATTACGCATTTACTTTGAATTATGTGTTAATTTTTGTTAGATTTATATTTTGTGATTGGACTTTAAAGTATATGTTGATTTATTAGGATTTATATATGTTTAGATCATGCATTTATATTGAATTTTGTATTAAATTTTGTTACATTATATGTGCAATTAGAATTTGAGTTGTATGTTGAACTTATATTAAATTATATATTGATTTATAATGAAATGTATGTTTGGTTATATTAAATAATATGTTAGATTTACACGTGTTAGATTATGTATTTATATTGAATTATTTGTTAGGTTTTGCCATATTTATATTTTGTGAATTATATATTTGATTAGAATTAGAATTTATATTTTATGAATTTTGTGCTTGATTTTGATTTGATTATGTATTGAATTGTCTTTTAGTTTAGTTTATGTTTCTATTTTTCATTATTGTAATTTTATTTTTATTTTAATATTGCAGGTTTGGATATCTTGAGGTATTGAAATTTAGTATAAGCCTTGAAAGATAATTTTTTTAGCATTATTTTGTAAATTTTATATTTTAGTTAAGGCTTGATATATATGTTGAATAATTTTATATTATTGGACTTGATTTTTAATTTAGTTATAAAATTATTGTGATTTTATGTAAAACGATATTTAAATATTAGTGTATGGAATGATTAGTATGTAATACAAAGAATTATTGATATTGTGGGTAATTATAGGTTTTAATTTGACAGAATGTGTATATTTAAAAAAAAAATTCAAAATTTTGCGATGGAAGTTTTCATCGCAAATTTTATTGTTTTTAATTATAATTACCAAATTTGCGACGGATTTTTTCATTGCAAAATTTTGTGACGGAAAAATCCATCACAAAACACCAAATTTAGTCTACCTTAAAATCCAAAAGATTCATACTTTCTTGTCTTGAGAGAATTACTGTTCCACATTAAAATAGGATTGATCCTAGGATTCTTGAGAGAGTAGTGGAAATTGCTAGTGATGTATAGATATTATGCCTGGTACATTAGACCTTTTTTGTTATGCCTATTAAGGGGTTGCTACAATGAGGGGTTTCTTTTGCTTTCCTTAACTTTTGTCTTACTGCTATAAAGTTGTCAATTATATTTGTGCCTTGTTGAGATCTACAAGATACTACCAGCTATTATTTTGGTCAAAACCCTCTTTAGCTTTAGTTTAATTAGTTTTCTGTGGTGAAACTCTACAATTTGGGGTGTTTAAAATTATGGGCTTCTTTAAGTTTTTGTTTGTAACTAATGGGTCCTAAAGAAAGTGCTAGTAGAGTGTTCCAACAAAGAGGTGGTAGCAATATTTTGAACTACTTTTCTTCAAGAAAGGTGGGTACAAATTTAGTCTCAGGAATGGCAATGTGTTAAGACTCCACTTTCAAGCCTCCAATTCCAAATGAGGTAGACCCTTTCTATGGTTCTAATTAGGATCCCATTGTTTCACTAGGAAATTCTACCATTGTTCCCCAAAATGAGTTTGCTAATCCACACTATTCAGTTGTCCTAGAAATCATTAGATAATGGGAAGCTCTTCCCATTAGGTTCACTTTCCATCTGATTTAGTTCTACCAAAGATTCTAAGTTTTGGAAGTGGAAGTTTCTCAGAAATGGTCACATCATTTGGCCACATTGCTGACTCAGGTTGTCACTCAAATTTTCCCCAAAAGAGTGGGATTGGAATTCAGATGGCCTCAATTATAGATTCTCAGGAGCATTGCCAAAATTCAAATGGGATATTAGGACATTCAAAGAGGAAAATGAAAGTATCACTAGGAGCTTCGCTTGAGGTAACTCATCAAAAGTTCATTCTTATTTTTTGGCTATATGTCTATGGTTGTTATCTCTCAATAGATGTCAATTTTATCTAACGGCTTTTGGCTTTATTCTAATCACTATATAGAATCCTAAAAAAGAATAGCAAAAGGATCCATCCAAGAATGCACCTGAATTCCCTAAAGAAGCTAATAAGAAGAAAGATAAATTCAAATAAAATATTGGCACAAACTACCATAGTAAGCAAGCAGTTAATCAAGCTAAAGATAATTCCTTAGTTGCAGAACTTTCTAAAGAAAATTACATTCATGTGAGAGTTAAAACAAGCCAGGCGACAAACAGCCACAGCCTTATAGAAAGGGCAACTACTTTGTTTCAAACCAAAACTTTTTATATACAAAAACTCTGCTTTTGATTGTGGAAATAAGTTGTAAGAGTTGTTTAAATATAGGCGAGAAGAGAGAGAATTAGTGAGAGGATGAGATTGCTACAAGAGCTGGTTTCTTGCTGCAATAACATCACCAATGTTTTCAGTTTGACTACCAATTTTTGTATTTGAATCAATGTAAATTCTAAATGTTTTGCAATTTTGATGTTCAAGATTACTGAGAAAGCAATGATGCCTGACGAGATTATCAACTATGTGCAATCACTCTAACAACAAGTTAAGGTATGCATTTTGACCAATCAACTAAAAAAAATGGTGTCCAGCCTAGCTTTTGTTGTAGTTTAGAATGAGAAAATTATTTGTACCAAACTTATAGTTTTAATATATTTTTTGACCAAAAAATAGTTCTTGTGCTTCAAGAATTTAACTAAGGATGTTGCTCTATATCATGAAGCTCTAATAGTTGCATAGATAAAAATGGGATTCAGTTTCTCTATCATTCAACCAGCCAACCCCAACTCATGAATGTGTGTGTATGTGTATTTATATAATTTACACAATTTGTTAAAAGTATGCCACTTTTGTGTTTCTTCATCAATATCTATGAGTGAATAGATTGATGACCATAGTTATTATTTATTAGCTTAACATAAAGCAATGTATATGGGGCTTGAGATGTTTTAATTACTTAAGGAATAGAAATTTACACTGATCTACATATAGTAAGAGGGAAATCCCCTACTGTCTCCTTTGATTGATTTCTAGTTTTGTGTTCCTGAACTAACATCTATGAATGAACAGGCTTATACCAATCTAACTTGGCCCTTCTCCAAAATTCTTAGATAATGTTTCTCCTCTATACACCATCCATGTGCAAGAGTGCAAAGTGAAAAAGTCCCATCTTACTGTTTATATATTGTTTGCAAATTTTGGGAATTACAATCTGCTATAGCACATTATGTGTGAGAGTAATTTAGTAAGTAGTCTTCACTTTCTGGTTGCAGTTTATCAATGAAGCTTGCAATCATTAAATCAGAGCTAAACATGGATTTAGACAAGATTATGTCTAAAGATGTGAAAGATTTTACTCCTTTAAACCAAAACTTGTTGAATTTATGGCTTTATCTACAATTAACATTTATTCTTTTATGTTCATTAGATTTTTCACTTCCATAGCACCAATCCAGCCGCACTTGGAATTGTTCTAGGATAGAGTTCACCCCATCCTTTCCCAGCTTATTTCCAAGGAACCTTCAATAGTGCCCTAACCACAAGTCCACCATTTCATCCATTAACACAAGTAACACAAAATATCTCTCAGTTTACTTGGTACCATTTATTTCTCTTTTTCAAAGTATTAATAATAATGTTTGGTATTTGCTACAGCATATATGGAACAATAACCTTCAAGGTATTCTCCAAATGGGATTTGCTCCTAATCCCTCTATTGACAGTTTAGGGCAAAATGGTAATTACCATTTCCATTTCCTGATACACTCTATTTTTTCTTCTTTATTCGCAATTCTCATAGCAATCATGTTTTCCAGGGGCATCGAAAATAGAGCTATAGAATATCTATGAAAATATCGGAGGGGGCTATTTCTCTAACCAAAACTTAAAGAATGTATCAAATGAAGATTTGTTCTACAAAAATGTTTAAACTTCTTTATTTTTTTCCCATTGAGTTTTGTATAGGTTCTAAGTCCCTAACTCTTCATTCTTCGATTTTTTACAGACGAAAATTGACGTTTAGATTCGAAAAATAATGTAGATTAGGAGTGAGAATTCCATTGCTGAATATGATTGAATTTTGTTGGTGTATAATTAGATTTTGTTAAGTGAAAAATAGGTGGAAATTTAAAAAAAAAAAATTCTTATGTAAAGTGCATTTGGTTCAAGTGTTTTGGATGATTGTTATTTGGAAACATGATTTATCAATAACATGTGTGATTTCTCTACTTTACATATGAATCAAACGAGTAAATAATTCACACTTACTTATCGCAATTATATCCTCTTACATGACATTATAAGTTGAATAATTTGAAGAATTATGCAACAAGGAAGACATTAATGAGGTTCCACATAATCGTACATTGTAGTAGGATAGAATTGAAGAACAGATGAACAAAACACTCATGGAAAGAACACGGTGTATGATATTTAATGTTGATTGTCAAAAGATTGTTTGGTTGAAGTTGTATTGTCACTTGGTCAATGGTTACAATTTATTGCCACATGATATTTAATGTTGACCATCAAAAGATTATTTGGCTAAAGTTGGATTGCTACTTGGTCAATGGTTACCATTTATTGACATTAACTGCTTGACTCTACTAGAGTAGTGGTCAAATTTTTCCTACTAACTACTAGAATTAGAAAGCATTTAGGTGTCCCACTTATGCTCATCTATTGACGGAAATCTTGAGCTAAGGACAAGGAAGTGCATATTTTTAAAATATTTAAATGAAGTTAAAGATTATCAATTCCAGTTTATTTATGATAGGTGTTCCAACTTAGTAATCAACAAAAATGTAATATTTGATGAGTTTGTTATGTTAAGGAGGAGCAAGGTGATAGCAATCACTAAGGTATTTCAGAGCAAGTGAAGTTAGATATTGATATTCCACAAGAAGTCTACAAAGGAACTTTAGTGTAGAGACAGCATATGGTAGATATAGTTGGTGAGAGCTC
This sequence comes from Jacaranda copaia, assembly GCA_014898725.1. Lineage (NCBI taxonomy): Eukaryota > Viridiplantae > Streptophyta > Magnoliopsida > Lamiales > Bignoniaceae > Jacaranda > Jacaranda copaia. The sequence goes on from JACGDI010000821.1 coordinate 511,247, forward strand.
AGTACTACTGAAACAATAGTAAAACAATGTGTTACTATGGGAATACTGTTTTGTTCAAGATAGAGGGAGAAGACAAATCAAACCTCCACAAAAATTTGGCTACTCTAAGATAGTTGCTTATGTTTTAGCATGACTATGAATTTTTTAGGAGATGATCTAGTTAAAAAAACAAGGGGTCATTACCAGTCTAGACTTAAAAAAGTGATTGGTTGCTATATATTTAGTTTCTATATAAAAATGGGAAATGATAACTAGTTCACGCAGCTAAGGGTCAAAAGTCAAATAGGTGCAAGTGGATCTTCAATATATAAGAAGGAACTAAGGGTTAAGGATGCTTGATATAAGGACAATTGGTTGCAAAGGACTTTACATATAAAGTGGGAATTAACACTCATAAAGTTTTCTTTCTAGTAGTGAAACACACTTCCATAACAATATTGTTTGCCATGATAGGATTGTTTGATATTAATCTAGACCAAATAGATGCTAAGACTACATTTCAGCATAGTTAGCTAAACACTCCAAGAAAACTCGCTTTTTCCAACTAATTTTCCCATGGAATGTTTTCTTAGGAAATTTCCAAAGAAATTCCATAGGATAAAAGGTTTGTTGGAATTCTAACGAAAAAGCATCAAACAATTTGAAGGGAATTTAATAGGAGCTTGGCATGAATATATATGTCAGCATTTCCATCGAATTTCTTATGAAAATTGTTGTCCAATGGAATTTCAGTTGGACATTTGAATTATTATGTTTTTCAAAAAATGGGTTTTGATAGAAATTCCATTTGGAAATTTGATTTTTTTTAAAAAAAAATTAGTTTCCAATGGAAATTTCGTCAAAAAAGTTAATAAAATCATGCGTAATAGCCTTCTTCCCCATTTCTTTTTTGTGCTTTCTTTCTCCAATTCCCATCACTTCCCTACCTATTTCTATTGTTGCCATCCCTTCCCCACTCTTTCCACCATCATCATGTGTTCTCCACGCATTCCTGCAGTCACCATGCTAGTTTCGCCGTTATTCCACCATCCCGATGCCTCTCCACCTTCGCTGACGTCACTATCACATTATGAGGTCAATCTTTGGTCTGTTTCTATATTAATTTTTTATTTTTGTGTATTATGTATGGAATCATTTATATTGAACACCCAACTAAATTGTTTATATGCTATATATTGAATTTTAGGCATGTTAGTACATGTACAAAAATTATCATGCTACAAGAAATTTTATGTATAATATTTCCAATTGTTAGCCAGTAAATATGTCTTAATTAAATTTTAGGGATTTTAGTAAGTATTAATTTTATTTATGTAAAATTGAGTTGTTTTAAATAATGTAGCATTTTAATATGGTAAATTAGGATGAATTAGGGTTTGAATTTGTTTCTAATTGAGAGGGCTAAATTTAAAATTTAAATTTTTGTAAATTGTTTAATTAGTTGGGTTATATCATTTAATAAATATATTATTAGGATTTAAATTTGTTTCAACTAGTTACGATCCAATTTAGAATTTAAATTTTGACAAATTGTTCAATTAGTTAGGTTATTTTATTCATTTAATATTTTGTTAAGGTTTGAATTTGTTTGAAATAGTTTAGGGTTTGTTTTATAAATAATATCCATTGTGTTGTAAATGTCATATTTTAATGAATATTAAGCATGCATTAGGTGTGTAGTTTAGGTAGAATTAGTGGTTAGGAAGGAAGATGGAAACTATGAGAAGGGCTGGAACCTTTGCATTTGTTGTTGTTGGTTTCTAATTGTTTGCTTGTCTTGAGGTTATAAGAGGAATTCAATATGTTATATGGATATGTTGTTTTATTGATTTATTTTATTTTCTATTTGGTTTTTTGAAATTCTAGATTCTTATATATTAAAGGAAAACTTGTCTAATTTTTTTCTATTATATACTCTTTATTTAACCCATACTAAAGGGACTTAAATGCCTCAAATAAACTATATAGATGTGAATCAATAGAATGAAAAATTAGAGGCATGAAAATGGATATAGACAATATCACTTACATTGGTATATATGTCTGTATCCCACCTAAAGCACAAAAATACTGAAGAATGTTTATGATGAATGGTAGAATCTATTAAAACTTTTATTAAAGCTAATGTGTATTTTGTAAAATTTAGTTATTAATTATTTTTATTCATTTCACGTATATAGTTAATTAATTTGGCATAATAATATTAGTGTCCATATGTGCAACTTGTCCTCATCTTACAAATGGCAGACCAATCATTTATCTGCCTCACCATCAACCAAGAATTAGGTTCTGGCTAAGAAGGATTATCATTGTGATGATGATGACTATTTCAACTTTGATGGTGATGCTGCTGGCAAGTCGATAGAATTTTTTTTTTTTTGGATATTTTTTAATGAAGAATTATTAATTATTGAGGTTCACCCTTATAAAATTATATTTTTTTGTGATGATATTTTCTATTTATTCATAATTTTATTGTTCTGTACTTTATGGTATTTTATATACAAGATGTATCAATAAATTAGAGGCATAATCAAATAAAAATTTTTAAAAAATAAAAAAATAAAATTTTTTATGAAAATTTAAGAATTTTCATAAAATATTAATAATAAATTTATTAACAAAAAATTAAGATTCCAGTGGAAATTGAGGCAATTCCATAGGAAAAAAAGAAAAGAAAAGAAATAATTAAAAAAATTCAAATTCACCAAAAATCTTTCAACAGATTTTTCAGTCAAAAGTTCCATCAAAAAAATTTTTGATGGAACTCTCTATCAAAATCTAAAACTAATTTGCAATGAGGGTTCTACTTATGCCAAAAAAAAAAAAAATCCATGGGAAATTCATCAATAATTTATCATTTCATATGAAAATTCCATCAAAAAAAGTGAGTTTTTGTAGTGGGAAGAGAAGAATTATATGCAACAACTAGAGGGATTCATTGGTTTGGTAAGAAATACCAAGTATGCTTTTTAAGGTCTATTCATGATTATAATTTATTTATTTGTATATGTTGATGGCATGTTGATTGCCTCCAAAAATATGTCTAAGACCCACTTATTAAAAGTTTGGTTGGGTTAAGAGTCTAAGATGAAGGATTTAGATGCAAATAAGAGGATGTGATATTCTAGGTAACTCTTAAAAGAAATACACAGAGATAGTGTTTAAGTGATTTGAGATAGATCAATCCCAGGCAATTGGTCTCATTTCAAACTCCAAGTAAAGTTGTCCCCCGAGTACTAAGGAGGGTGTGGAGCACATGCAAAGGGTGCTTTATGCTAGTGCAGTTAGCAGTCTGATGTATGCTATGATTTGTAGTAGGCCTAATATGTCATATGCAATTAGTATTGTGAGCAAATGCATGCATAAGTTGGGAAAGATGCATTGGTAGACCATAAATTTGACTATACAATATCTAAGGGTAATACAAATGGATGTTTGAGGTATAGTCAATTTGACTTCACTACAAGACTTTTTGGTTACTTGAACACAAACTATGCTAGAAATTTAGATAGAAGGAAATCAATGTAGGTTATATATTTTATCTATCAGGCTATGTTGTTAATTGGAAGGCAACATTATAAGTTTTAATTATACTATCTACAATTGAAGCGAGTACATGACTTCAGTTGAAACTTTCAAGAAAAGCATTGGATTGAAATGGTTGAACACTAATATAAGTATGGATTTTGAGATGAGTACAGTATTCTATAATAGTCTGACTCACATATTTATCAAAAAATAAAAAATACCATAAAAGGACAAAGCACATTAATGTCAAGTATCAATTGATCGAGAATATTTTCTTCAAGTCTCATTTTAGTTGAAATAGTGGAACATAGGATAATCCAGCGAATATATTAAAAAAGTCTATTCCAACAATCAAGTTTGAGTATATATTGCTTGAATTTGATCAATGTTTGTAGTCACAAATAAGTGTCCATTTGTAGAACTGTTGAAGAGGATTCAAAAATACAAAATATGGTGGATATCTTGCATCTTCGAACTCAACTTGACTAAAGATTAGTTGAAGCTCTACGCTAAGGATATTGGAGCCACAGCTCAAGATTTACAAATTGTGGTGGACAAAAGTTTTGGAGTTGTTCTCTCTTCCCTAAAACGATTGTGATGCCAGCTTCCAACAAATTTATTACCACTGTGCCTACGTAGAAATAGTTTTTTATGTTGGTTCTTTTGTTTCAAATGCTAGTCTGATAAAATTGTATCAAGCACCAAAAAAAGGCTATAATGCCAACGTCCAACAAATTTATTGTTGTGGCACATATGCAAAAATTATTTTTTATGTTGGTTCTTTTGTTTCAAATGCTAGTATGATAGAGTTGTTGCAAGAATGTTCTCAAGAGATTCAATTTTCTACTAACACAAATATGTTGAGGGGTAAATAGGATTGAGTTTGAGTGATTAAAAGTGCATTCAAAGAGCCAAATATAGTGAGATTAAAATTAAATTCAAGAAATTCCTGTACTTCTCAATTTGATACTTAGTGTAATTCAATTTCTCTTCATATTGTGGAAGTAGGTTATTGCTTGAAGGCACATCATGCTAAATCTTGTATTGTTTTGTGTTCAATTTTTTGGTAATCTTGTATTTGTCATATCTAACAATCTAATTGAGCACAACATACAAAATATTTATGAGCTATTCAATCTTATTCAGAAACAACAAATGTCACATCTTATTTCATTGAAATGAATGATCTAAATCATAATAATTTATCATATATATTACACATATAATATGTCTAAGCAATAATTGTTTGGGGCAAGGGTATCGGGTGCAATAAGGTCAATAATGACAAAATTTAGAAGGAGAGTGTTGGGCTTGGTGGCATTTTTAGGCTGGTTGGTAATGGACTGGGTATAAAGAGTGTGATAAGGGTTAGGCTCAATGGATAGAGTGTTGTTGTAATTAGTGCTGATGATGTTGAGGAAAGGAAGTAAGGCAATGTTGCACTATAGCAATAGTTTCTTAGGATCGAGGACACTAATAGTTGTTGGATAGTGAGTGCATGGGAGGGGAGCGTTATATGGCTATAGCGAAAGTGGTTTGGGGGATTGCATGAGTGCCACGTTGTTAAAGATTAGACCATTATTCATAGAAAATGTTAATTAATTTAGCTGGTGGATGGAGGTGGGAGGAAAAAGGAAATGAAGATAGCAAGAAGAGAAAATAGGACTAAAGTAGGAAAAAAGGAAAAGAAAAAGGTAATTAAAACAAAAAAATAAAATAATGTATTTAGGTCAAAAACGTATTCATGGGAATAGTGGTTTCAAATCTAGCATGTTACATAGACTAATGAGTTAAAGCATTGAACTTTTTTGAATTTTATTATGAATGCTATCTAAGCTAAATCACTGACTCTAAGTTATAAGAATATTGTAACTTTCTACATGTAACGTGAATCACTTGATGTACTCAAAGTGAGGTTCTTGGTGACTAAATGGTGCATTGAATTGTCAAAGAAATAAGTTAAAAAGAATATTTGCCATGGAATTTTTAATCTTTTGAAGATACGAATGTCCAAATTTTCTAAAAATTTTGTTGGAGTAGTTTAATTTAAACATTAATGAAACTTTATGAAAATATGATTTTTTTTTTATATAAGAAATACTTGGCAAGTACTTATTAGAAATTTTGAATAGGATTTCAGAAAATAAAATGGAAGTAGTACAATTTTATTTTTTGAGGATATCATATAAAGCGGTCAATTGTAAATATTATGAATAATGACAACTCATAAATATTTAATTAATTCTCATGAAATAATATTATTTAGTGGAATTATATGATTTGCTTGCATCTAAATTTAATTTTTCTCTAAAGTCTCTTTCACAAGCCTCAAATTAATTCTCATTTGAATGATGCAAAAGTCGGATCATAATGAGAAAAATACAGAATTTAATTTTGAATGAAGTTCAAAAAAAATTGAAATATAAAATGCTAATATGGCTTACATCAAAGTTCACTCGCCAATTGGCAAGAGCCATCTAGTTGTCACACCAATTGGTGCAAGCTAGTAGTGTTGGCGTGTGTGCTACACATGCCAACTGCTAGTAAAGGTTGAAATAGCTAACTCATGTAATATATGTGCCAAACAATTGCCATGCTTAAGTTGAATAGCACACATCTTATCATTTAGGTTAATAAATTATTTGACTTTTGCTTTTTTAAAAAAGAATATCCAACTTCTTTCATAAGTTTGACATAATTCTTCTCCTATTTGTACCTCCTATATGTATAGGAGATAGGTCCAAAGGTGCCAAGACTAAACAAATCAATTCATAAGTATTAGTTTTGCTTTTGAGCTCCAAGAAGGTGTTGTAGGTCTTTAAAAGGGAAAGGCCTACATGTTAGTATGTTCGACTTAAAGCTCACACGTGCATCCATAGGGCTCAATTCCAGGTAGGCATAGATGTATGTACAATGAATAATTAATTTTTGGATAAAATTCATCTAAAATAATTAGTCTATTTTATTAATTTATTTAACTATGACTTTTAAAAATATTTAATTATGGAGCATATGTGATCTTTAGTTGATTAGATGTGAGTTTGTTTTGTGGAGTAAAATGGTACTACGTATTGTCAAATGTTGCATCTTTTCATAGAGCCTCAACACAACTTATACATTGAACTTCATAGAACCTTCCGCAAAGTCTTATTGCAATCTAAATATAGGACTATCTATAAACCTAGATGTTACATCTCTCCATAGGGTCTAATCACAACCTTGATATAGGACTATCTAAAACTTGAATAGAACACATCAAAAAACATTCATTCATGTGATTCACCATAAAGCATTAATGCACTTAAGCATTCATTCAATGAAAAAGCTTCAAGTTAATTAGTTCACAATAGTCAATCAACCAGAGTGTTGCTTTTAACTGGAGGAATTATTATATCTTGAGACACTATTTGTTAGAGAACTTTAAGTATTGTGTGAGGGATAATAAAGTCTTAAGTGCTATGTCCTATATTGGACTCGATTCTGCAATTTAGTTTGGTTTACATCATTTCAAGTAGGTTTTCTAGCTTTTAGTTAAGTAACTAAACTTTTATTTGTTTTTGTTCTTTTTACTACTATTTGCTCATCTTCTATATGCCTTATTACTATTTACAATGTGCATGTCTAATTAATAAGTAATTATATATCAATAGTACATTCATATACAGTTACAATCACTACTATTTTATAGTAAATAGTTAAATCCCATATTATATAAATTTAGAAGTGGTCTAATTTTTTAAACAAATTAAATCTTATTTCAAAGTTCATCTTTCTTTATTTTTTAGTTGTAGTCCCCGATGTGAAGGAAAAATCAAACTTTTCGCTAATACATATGACGTCAATTAATACAAACACTTGATAGAAATTAAATATATAACAAGTATAAATTGAATCACCAAAATGTCATTACAAACACTCAAACTTTTGTCCCAAAACTTGAATCACTACAATAATGAAGAAAATCTAAAAGTTTTATTTAGCTATCCATAAAAAAAAAATGAATCTAGTATTTTATATGTATTGTAAGAATCTCAACTCCAACCACCAAAATTAGAAAAAACAAATACTCTAATTATTTTTTTTTACCCCTTTTTCATTATCAAAGTTCCATAAAAAAAAAGAAAAAGAGAAAAGATTGCCTTAGTTGGTGATTGCTTATGGGAAAATTTCCCACAAGCATGGCTTTAAACCTTTTTTTTTAAGTTGTGTTTGGTTGTGGGTTGCTTAGGGCCCCGTTTGGTTTTATTTCCATAGGCATTTTCAATTTTCATACATTTTTAAAAGTTAAAAAGTTAGTTATAAAATGGAAATGAAAATTAAGATGTATTTGGATGAAATATTGAAAAGTAATGATTAAAATATGTTATAAAATTGAAAAATAGGTTGATTTATATTTTTTTTATGTTCAAAAAGATTTATTTTTAAAATATATGTATATTTTATTAATTTCAAAATGATAGTAAGTATTTCATGTCAAATCAAATTTGAATTTGATTGATGTGAGAGTAAGATGATAGAGTAGGTTTATAAAGAGTTTAAAAATGAAAATATATATATTTTTTGAATGGAAATGGATAAAAAGTGATAGTTTTCATTTTTCATTTTTGAATCGAACTGAGAATGGGTTGTCGAAATGAGAATGGGTTGTGGAAATGGAAACAAATAGGTCGTTTAGGTTTTCCTCGAAAATATCTCTCCATTTTTGGGCAACCCATTCTCAGCATTCTTCT
>JACGDI010000821.1:535340-601710 GCA_014898725.1 Jacaranda copaia
GTTGTCACTAATTATGTATATTAAGTGACAAAAGATTTAGTTTTGTCACTTTAACAATTCCTACAAACTAAATAATAACAAGAATAGTATTTAAATTGTCACTATAAACAATTAGTGACATACCTAGAGTGACAATAAAAATCTTATCACAAATTATAGTGACAATTTTTATTATCACTATATTATCACTATATGGATATCACTAATTGTTAATAGTGACAATTTAAAACATCAATTTTGTCACTATTAAGTCATATTGTGACAAGATAAAAGTTATTGTCACTTAAAAATTATTATTAGTGACAAGATAAAAACTATTGTTACTTAATATATGTTATTATTGACAATTATAACTTTGTCACTTATTATTTTAGCACTAATTATATATATATATATATATTTTATAGTGTAAATGATATTGCACTTCAAATTTGACTTTTTTTAATTCAAAATACTTTTTACTTAAAATATGTTTAATTGAATAGTTTAATTTGAAATATACTTTTCCTTTAGTGGATCCTGAAGCAAAATTGTCGTTTTAGAGAACAATGAGAGAGTCGCTAATATTCCCTTGGCACAAATACCCAATATAACAATTCAATCAAAAAAGTATGTATATTTTATCCTATGATTTTGCATGTTTAAGTAAAATTCATGTTAAAGCACCCAATGGACAGAGTTTGTCCAAAATTTTGTGCGTAGCTTTGGCAGTTAGAGAAGTTTAGAATTAAAAATGAAAGAAATTGGTCAAGAAAAGTTCTTTTGAAAAAATTCTTTCAAAATTTTTTTTTTATTTTTTATTAACTACATTATTAGATTTTGGAAAAATTAGGGTTGAAAACAGAACAGAAACGAGTGAACCAAATGAAGTAGGTTAGGCCCTTAGCGTGTAGTATGGTGGTCTTCAGATAGTATTCGACATACTAATCATCCGTATTAGAGTTAATCATTTTCTAAATTATTTTTGTTTTTTTATGTCATTGATGTCGAAGAAATTCAAATATGAGAACAAAAAATATAGTGGCGTGTTTTAAGAAAAATGATTGATCAAAAGCCTTTATGCTCGGAAAGAAAGAACGGAAATCAACCAATAATCAATCCCCCAACACTAAATTATCGTAAAATACAAAGAGATAAGAATAGCTATAGGTTTTTTTGGGGAACTAGACAAAGACCCCACCTGTATGGATTTCATCTCAGTTACAAATAAAAATTGCCAGCATATATAAATGTAGTCATAAATTCGATCAGAACAGTAGTAACAGGTAATTCTTATCAAATTTCGACATGTAACAAAATAAGAGCACAACGCAGTAATATAAACTGATAAATAAACTCAAACTTAAGCAAAACATATCAACGTTAACTTTCAACAAATTAAAAGTAAACCACTCACCAACATACATCATCGTGAAAACTTCGCGCGCGCGCGCGCGCACACACACACACATATATATATATATATATATATATATTGCCACTTAAATTCAAAGCAAATCATAAATCAGTTTTAGTCTGAATTCTATTCATGCATGCACAAAATTACTAAGATTGATGCACCCCACCCCAGTCTACTTTTCAAAACATCGTACCTTGCATATGATCGAAACAAAGCATTGTGTTCATTAAGGTGCACTATGCAACTACCTGTTTTCTTTTCTTCTTCATCGATGAAGCTTCACCATTCTCATTCTCATTGGTGTTCACTATAACTTTGGTTATTGTCGTTGTAAGTTGCACTCATGAGGAGAGGCTTTGGTTGTGACAACTTTTATTTAACCAATGTGTACCAATGCTTTTTTTTTTAAAATTAATAGTAACTAAGTTAATTTATTATACTAATTTTTTTAATTAAATTAAAAGAAAAATAATTTTTAATATGAAATACTTTGAGTATTCTTATCAAAAATTAAAATATAATTAAAACAAAAATCAAAATATAATTACTTAAAAGATAGGAAAAGAAAAAATAAAAATAAGTTTTAAATTAAACCAAGTCCAACTCCTCTATGGATCAACAATACTCGCATTTTGAGTCAATGGTGTCCTCATCTTTTGCCTCCAACTCGGCCCTTTCGAATGAAGCCTTCTTCCATTGTGAATTGATTGGAAAGCTGAGTGTAGCGGGAACTCCGCCGCCGCCTATTACGTAGGGACTAATAATAGCACTATTAATGAGTTTTTCAATAACAGTACTTCAGATTCTCCACATAAATTGTAATTGCAAAATGTTGATCAGACAAACATGGCCAATTCTGGAAATTTAATGCCCCTGGCTACTCCTCCGTCATCTTTCACCGATTATCCTGCAACTAAGCCTGCCTACTTTTCTTGATTTTGCAGTAGAAGTCCAATCGGGCTTAAGAATGGTGAATTGTCCCGTGGATTAATCATGCCATTGCTGGGGAATGGAGAGTTGATGTGAATTTTGAATAGGACTTCTTTTAAGTAAATTGGATTGCCGCTAGAAAACAAGAACTTCATCCACTTCAAGGAATTTGACAAGAAATTAAGTACATTTTCCAAGATTGATGCCAATTCTAATTAGAAATCCTCAGTTTCTAATCAAATCCCAAATGGAGAAACAGGATGGAAAACTTCAATCGAATTGAATTGGATTTGGTTTAATTTAAAATTCATTTTTGTTTTTGCCTTTTCTATCTTTTAGTAGTATATTTTGATTTTTGTTTAAGTTATATTTCAATTTTTGGTAAGGATATTTAAGTTATTTCATATTAAAAATTATTTTACTTTTAATTTAATTAGAAAAAGTTAGTATAATAAATTAACTTAATTACTGTTGATTTAAAAAAGGTATTTGTACACATGTTAAGTTTTCAAAGGGTATAGGATATTAGGTTAAAATCATAAATATCGAACCATGACCAACCCCTACTTTTGAGATAAGAAAATGCATTATACTACAGAAGTAAAGTAGGCACTATTTTGGTTCGTGGATTTTGACAAGAAAAATAAAAGAAAATATTAAGAAAAATATTTTTGATTGTTTAATTGGCAAGGAAAATGCTAAAGAAAGGAAACTTTGGGGAAAAACATAGTGTATCTAAGAAAAATGAGGAAAAAATCTATTTGAACTTTCTTTTATTTTTCAAGATATTCATCGCCCCTATTTTCTCCATCCTTTTCTATATTTTTTTTCTTTAACAACCAAATAAATTTAAGATTTTATTTTTTTTTTATTTTTTTCCTTTTCTCTAATAGTTTTCTTTTCTTATCAAAATTTTTAAACCAAAAATAGTGTAATTGGTTGAAGGATTGATGGGAAAATGATGAGCAAAAACTACTTTTTCATATTGCATGCTGAAAATAGAAGAAAATGGCAGAGTGGGTGCTTTCTTGTATAATGGGATTAGTAACTCAATTCATTCATGTATGACTTTTCTAAAATAAAATAAACTCATTTGTGAGATGTGGTTAGCCAAGTGCATTTTGGGCCATTTCACAGATTTAAAATGGACGAAATGGGATGCAAAACGCATCCAATTGGACCGTAGAGTTGTCATTTTAATTGATTTTATTATTGTAGAAGATGCAATATTTAGTTTTATTTTGAAGTGTTTTGGGTGGAAAATATTTTGAGAAAATTTTTAATGAATGTGTGAAAATTAAAATATATTTGACTTATTTATATTGAGATTTTTTTAATCATAAATTTCTTATTATATAAGTTTTTAGGTCATATTCCTATATTTAAAAAGTTTAAGAATATTGAGATAGTATATGAGTTACTCCCTCTTCTATATATTGAAGTACTTTTTTGTAAGGAAATTATCCCCCCATCATTTAAGGACCTTGAGAAAGTATGAGTTATTCCCTCTCTTATTTATTGAAGCACTTTTTTATGAGGAGATAATCCCTCACCATATACGCCGGCGAGATAATACTTCGCAAGACTAGTGGTGCAGTAACAAACAAGGAACCATCAAATGGCACTGTTTCTCGGATGCTATGGCCTTTTGTCTCTTCGGCCTTCGCAGAACTTTTAAGTTGAAACGTTTGATAATACAAGTCATGTGAAACTGTACTCCATCAAATATGGTACCTATAGCCTAGCCTATAGGACCATAACAGCCAATAACAGACTTCCACGTAATATCAGTGACGCCAATATGTGGTTTTGGCTTGTTTGGAAAATGACAAAACAAGTGCTTATCCACGTAAACAAATAGAAAATTTTCGGGCGAGGCTTTGTTTGATTACTTTCTTTTAAAATAATTTTGTTCCGGCGAATGCAATTAAATATGTTTTTTTTTAAATAAATTTTTAAAATAATTAAATTATTCTTATAATTTAATTGATAAATAATCAAAAATTTCATATTTTTTACATTACAATTATTATTAATTATATATACATAGATTTATATATTATAATATTTTATTACCATATCATATTAAAAAATATTATTAAAATTCATTTACACCCTCAAAACCCAACAAAAAGATATTGATTTGACTGGTACAGTAGAATTTGTCTTCATCCATAACATAAACAAACATACCAAATTTTTTCAAAATAATTTTCTTACTATTCTCAAATCATAAACAAACATACATTATTAAAATCCTTGATAGGGGGTAGGATCTTATATAAATCTTCATTATTTGATTTACTACTATTAAAATCACTATTAATACAAGACTCACCCTTTTTACAAGGATCACATTCATATTCAAAACTATTAAAATACTCATTTAAAGAATCACCATTATTAGAAGAGGTCTCATCTTCACTATTAGAAGATTCATGCATGAGTTTATAAAAAATATCTTTAATATTATCATCAATATCAAGATTATTAATCTTAGTCCTCATTTTACACTTATCAGTATAATGGCCAACTTTCCCACACTTATAACATGCACCATATTTTTTAAATTTTTTATAAATCTTTTTATTAGATTTCCTTTTCTCTCTCTCTCTCTCTTTCTCTCTTTCTTTTTTATGAGATTTTTTCCTATATTTTTTCTTTCTATAATGAATATCTTTATCTTTTTTAATTTCATTTTTATTATTAAGTGGTTTAGGATTTTCCATACCAAATTGACCACAAAATTAACCTAACTGCTTTTTCTCAGTCATATTATTACGCTTGATTTGTTAGCTCAATTTTATTTCATTACACAAATTTAAACCCTCTTAAATACAAGTACTTATTAATTTACCATAAGTAAATTTATCATAATCAATGTTGATATCATTTTGTCTAAGAGTATTTCTAAGTCTTTCAGCAAATAAAAAAGGTAAACCATCAACAAATTTAGATTTCTAGTGAGTACTATTAGACTCAAGGAGTTCCATAAGTCTAGAAAGAAAAGTATCTTTATACCACCTAAATGAGGTTAGACTCTAACATTTTAAACCATTTAGCAAGGTTCTAATATGTTTCGAATTATTAGTCCATCTACCAGTAAAATGTTCTATTATAGTAACAATTAAAGTATAAACATTATTTTCAATACCACCACTAGTACCTTCATGCTCCTGTTTAACAATATTAAGAGTTTTTTCTTTATTAGTAAGAGTTAAATAATTATCCCACCAACCTTTAAGTTGATTAGTAAAACCAGCAATTATCATTTTCGCAATAGTTTTATTAGAATTTTCATTTTTTTTTACAGATAGTGCTATACATTAACATCTTGTGCACTTAATTATAAATATGACGTTCAGTAAACTCATCAAGATTCCATTCGTTAATATTTTTACCTGAATAAGAATTATTAAGAATTAAATCTTGCTTTTCATGCAAAATATCTTGGGGAGAAGGACGAGGGTAATAATAAGTCCTCATGGTGGGTCTATCAACATATTTTTTAAGTTTATTAACTTCTTCATTAATAGCATATTGATAAGATTCATCATCTAAGTTATTTTTAAGAGTAGACATTTTAAACTTAGAAAACTTTTTTGTTATTAACCTTTCAAGTTCAAACATATCTCTTAACTTAAAATTATCTTAGGTGGAGGTTGAATATTAGGCATGGCTATAAGATCAAGTGAAGAAGGGGAAATAAAGGTTTTGTTAATTTTTTCTTCTAAATCACCCGTACATTTATTAAGTTTATGAATATTATTAGTAATATTAGAAAGTCTTTGATCCAAAGTAACAAGACTCTCTCCTAAAACATTTAAATACAAATTACTATAATTTTGTTGTTTAATAAGAATATTAATTTCTCGAGTAGTAACCAGCATATGATCACTAATAAACATTTTATGAAATGCAGTAAAATAAAAATTATTATTACCTTCCACACAAAAAGTTTCTTGAGGAGGAAAAATAGATTTTTGTGTATGTCCACCCTCAAAAATATAAGCTCTTTTTAAAACAGAACGGTATGGTTCAATATAAGTAACCATAAATCATGGAACAAAAATCAATGTGGAAATAAGTTGTTCCTTTTCTGTTATGAATTTATAAAATTCATTTTGGAAATAAGTTTGTTGATCTTTAGAAAAATTATCAAAAAAACCATTTACGAAACATTTTCCATCTATCCTTATTAAATTCAGTTTTTATTAAGTTTCTATCAAAAGAACCTAGACTAAAATTATATTTATTTTTAATCATTAAAACAACAAATTAAATGCGAGTATTTTTCATAGAAAAATTCATTTTGGATTCAGTTGGTTCTATTGAATCATCACTATTATTATCATGTAAAGGAATACCATAAACAATATTAGAAGGAGAAAATTTTAATTTATCAAATCTAGTTTCAATATTATTATCTTTTCTTACTTCAGGAGTAAATTCTCTAATCCTGGAAGTAGAAGCTCTAGACATATTAGGACTTTCAACAGTATAATCTATTGGATCAAGGAAAGAAAAAGAAGATCTAGCAATCATTCTAGGAGGTTTTAACAAATTATTAATGTTAGGTTTAAATTGAATAGATACATCTCCATTTGAAGTTTGGATGATTTGGTTAACCTCAGTTTGTATTACAGGTTGAATTGGGACAACTTTTTCAACTTTCCAATTATTAGGATATTTAACTTCAACCCATTTTATAGGCCTACGAGTAGTGACATGAGACTGACAAAAATTTGTTTCTATTAAAATTGTTTCATTATTATATTTGTTAATCATTTTGCACATAGGATTAAGAGCGTAAAGCGGTTTATAATAAATAAATGCAATAGCAAATACAAATTGTTTCAGTATTTGGTATATAATTATAATCATGTAACTTAACATTTAAAATTAAAGCATGTAAAATATTAATATCTGTCAAAGATAACTGTAAATTAGGATAAACATTAAAATAAACTGGTCCATGAGCCAAACTAAATTGTATAATACCCATAATTGAATGTTTCCAATTAAGATTGCGAGCATCCCACAAAATAGCAATAAAACTATCAAGCAAATTAGCAAGAGTAAGAGGCTTAAAAGCAATTTGAATTAAACCAATGTAAAAATCTAAACTAAAATCTATACTTATCAATATTAGATATGTGCAATAATTGAAGAGAAATATCATCTTTATCAAGAGGAATTGATTCCTCAGTTGTTTTCACAATCTATTTTAAACCAATTTTTTAAAAAGTATCCAATTGATAAATTAATTTTGGATCCACTTTATACATGGTCCATTTATTAAGCAAATCAATATTACCAAGAAGATCAATTTCTTCCACACAAGAATTTTTAATATTAGATTTATCCTTTAAGAAATTCATTTCAAGGAAATGTGTTAAACAACTAGAGATTAAATACAACCTATATACCATGGCTCCGATACCATTTGGGGGGTAGGATCTTATAAATGAGGGATCAGATCTTAGACGAGTTCACGAGAACCATCCTATAGTCAGATTTTAGGATATCATTTACCTGAATTTAACAAGCCCACCAAATAAATCCAATTCAATACTCAAAAGCCCACAAATGCCAACGCGGCTAACAAGGGCAAACGAGGGGTAACCTAGAATCAAATATAAGTGGAGTGCCGTTAAACCTCAGAACCTATTAGGATAACTCATCCAAAGATCTAAAACCTTCAACATAGTCCTAATCTTTAATGACCATAATAATATAGGAAGTTTCTATATTAATAAACTTTATTCATTAGCGACCTTAATTTTGTTAACTATTTTTATAAAAAAAATATTTATTCCACTATTAATTTTAATAGTTTTAATTTTATTAATGAAAAATATTCAACCATTTCTATTCTATTCCAATCTACAAAAAATTGCTATCCCAATATATTGACTTTATTAATTTAGTTTAATTTTTAATTAAAAAAATTATTTAGTTGTTATTGTTCATTTACATATTTGTAATTTTTATGTATAATTTTGATATAAATAATTTTTAGGTTCATAAATTAAATTTAAGTATAAAATAACGGATAATTTTTGGGTATGAGTACATGGATAATTTCTAGGTATAGATTATACCCATACCTATTACATTATTATTAATAAGTATGAATATGGGTATGAATATGAGTATGATATTTTGAGCGTGGGTAAAATATTACCCTTCCCATTTATAAGCCTGCACTATGTATCCATTAAGAACAAAAGTGGTGATACAATGGGATTTGGGGCATCAAAGTAGAATATGGTGCATACACTTTAATCATCTGAATTGACGAGGACTAATCAACCCATAAGTTTACCAAGTCATAACTTTTTTAAATCAGCACCAATATTATCCAAATTACTAACTCGGGTCGGAACCATTGAGTTCAAATCTAAACCGACGTGATTCCTACTGAAGTCCTTGAGTTGAACATTCATGAGGGCGTCAAACTCCACCACCATTACACTGTTTTAGGCATCTTTTTCGTCCATGATCCCCAATAACCCATAGGCATCGTCGACTACTAATCAATTTGTGAGATGACGAAACCTAATCCAACATTGATGGAAGAAGGATTTAAGTTCGCGATGGATGGAGAACAAGAATGCGGAGAAACTCATAGGCAATAAAGTTCTAGGCGCCAGCAAATAATGTGTTTTTTGAGTTTCAAATGCCTGAGTATGGGGCATTGGGATCGCCGCTATAACGCTTTTGTTGCTTGAATTAGCGTCTCCAAGGTGCTTGAGAGACATAACCACTGTCCTAAAATCAAGGCAAATAAGAAATATTTCCTATAAAGAAATATCAAACAAGAATATAGCCAGTTAAAAAATTATATCATTATTATTTAAATTTCAGAACAGTCGATCAAATTTCTCCACCAGCTTCTTGGTTTTTTCCCAAATACACACCGACAGCACATCCTGGGCTCTCTTAATTTAATTGCTACTGCTTTACGTGCCACTCTGTGATTGGGCCATATGATTCATCAAAGCACAAAGCTATGACGCCAAAGATATGCCTTACGAAATTCTATTAAACAAAAGACAATTCCCGTCAAATCTTGTCTTACATCAAAATTGAAGCCCTTAAAAACAACTTATAAATTATTTCTCACTCTCACCTATATAATGTGTGACATGCCTCTCAAAACTACGACTATATTCTTTTGTATTTTTCTAAAATATTTTTTAATTCTCAAAATAATTTCAAAAAATCTATACATTCTCCAATCATTCTTTCAAAATACAAAATTTCTATATCTAAAAAATTCTCTCCAAAATAATCTCAAAATATATTATACCCTAAAAGTATACCTAGTCTTTCATTTTCTTACTCTACCTTTCATATCACTTTCTTACTTCATTTATTTACACACACACACACACACACACACACACATATATTAAAATTTTACTAGTTATAAAATTCTAAAACTCATGTTTACAAATTTAATTAAACTAATTGTTGAAAAATTAATTAAGTTTAATTAAATATTACTTATATTATTACTAAATAATTTATTTACTAAAATCATATTAAATTAATCAAATTAATTAATTAAATTACTTATTAATTAAATAATATATTAGTTATATTTAATATTTAATATATTAATTAAATATTATGTTAATTCATTTATTAAATAACTTAAGATGTTTTAATTTGATATAATAAATAAATTAATCTTCATCAAAAAAGTTAATCTTCACATTTATTTAAAATTGTAATAAAAAAATTTAATTCTAGTGTGATATTTATTTAATAATCTATTATGTTCAATAAATTAATATTAATATAATTAAAATAATTTCGAGAAAATTAATTAAATTTAAGTAAAAATTATTTGATTGTTACTAAATAATTATTTACTAATAATGTCTTAATCAAATAATGATTTTTATTTGTTTAGTAAATAATTTAAGATGATTTAATTTCATATAATATGAAATTTTTATTTATTTAATTTGATGAATTTTTATTAAGTATTACATATATAAAAATTATTAAATAAATTATTTTATTTAAATCAATAACTAAGTTTATTTGTACATAAATCATAAATAATAAATAGTAAAATAATTATATTTTATTTAATAAATAGTAATTAGTTTATAATTAATCTACAATAATTATTTTTTTGTATTAGTCGATATTAACAATTATAATGTAAGTCGATTTTATATGATTAAGATATATTTATGATTTTATAAATAATTAATATTTATTACTAAATATTTTCTTTCAAATAATACGTCATTTACTAAAGTTAAATTTATAAAATTATAAATTTTAAAATAAATCACCAACTAAATTAATTATGCATCATTTTAGTACAATCATATATCAATTATTACTCACATACACACACACACACATCATCATCATCCAACTATAAATACACATATATATTATATAAAAAAATCACTTTTATTCTACAAACTCAATAAAAAATTAATTGATTTGACATTTATAGTAAAGTTTGTCCCCTCCAAAATACAAAAAAAAAAAAATCATTCTCAATTTATTTTCTCTATTTTCCCAAAATACAAAAAAACACTTGATACATTCTCTAATTATTCTCTTGAAAACCCATTTTCCCAAAATATTTTTCCAAAAACAACCCAAACACAAAAGAATAGAGCCTAAGGTTGTGATTGCTTATGGAGTTGGTTTTTGGGTTTGGTGTTTTAAAGATTTGGGGGTTATTTTGATGTTTTTGAGATATGAGAATGAAATGTGAGATTATGAATGATTGCGAAAGAAAGTATAATAATTATAGTGATGTGATGCATTTATTTGATTCGAGGTTGTGAATGGTTATGAGATTATTTTGAAATATATTTGAGAAATTTATTTGAGATAATGAAATTGTTGTATGATATTTATTTTTTAGGGTTTGCTTGGGTATTTATATTTAAAAGAATATTAATAATTATATATTATAAATTTATTAATATCAAAATTAATATTTATAAAGTTAAAAATGAAATCTATTATAAATGCATTGAATTTATCCATAATTAATGAAAAATAAATCATTTTGCCCTTTTTCAAAAAAAAAATTTGGACTTCTAATTTAACAAAAATATAGTTCCACCTTGCTTGTCTAATTACGAAATATATGGGTTTGAATTTGCTATACTAACGTTTTTGTTGTTTACTATATAACATATCACCAAATTAATTAACAGTCAATTTTTATAAAATAAAAAATTTGTGTCAATTCATTAAATTTATTAATTACTAATTAAAAATTAAAATATGAAATTTATTTAAATAATTAATAAGTTTAGTATATTTTTCTATTTAATTATGAATAATTAATTTGATATTATTATAAATAAATTCTTTAAAAAAGAGAGCGATAACATATTAATAAATTTAATATTATTTTTTATTTAATTACTAAAAATTATGATTAAATAAATTTATTTTAGGCAAAATAATTTTTTTGTAATTAAGATGATTGGATAAGAAGAAAATACTTGAATAGTATGACTCTTAGGCAACTTTATTAATTGCCCAAAAAATTTTATTTTAAATCTCACAACCGAGCAGATACTTATTTAAAAAATATGTTACAAAACCAAGAACATGTGGACAAACCGCATGGATAAGCACAACCTAAGTTTTCTAGGTTGGCCAACGGATTTGGATAAAGTCATTATTTTAATAATATAATAATTAAAAGCATAAGTTTATAGTAAAATAGTAATTAAAAATGTAGATATATTTTTTTATCAATATAATGGTATTAGTATAATTAAAATAAATAAATATTCCGAATATATACCTTACGAGAAAGATATTTTCCTGTTAAAACCAAACATAGCAAATTTTCATTTTCCATGATGGACAGACTTGACTCAGTCTACTCGGCCTACACTTCCCACGTGTCTACAGGCCATTGGCTGTCATATCAATGATATTGTTCAGTTCCCGCGTAAAATCCCCTGCGACGCTCTAATTAAAGCATACATGTCCGGGACACGGCAAAAAGAAATTCCTCTCTCTGGAAGTACGATTTCCTTCTCTTCTACGAGATCACGAAAATGCCCTTCTCTGACCCCAAGCACAGGAGGAGCCAGAAGGCGGCCCCACTTCTCCACAAGGACCACGTCGGCGGAGAGTTCGGCGGTGCGTCGTTCGCCGGTGCTGTGTTCAACCTCTCCACCACCATCGTCGGTGCCGGAATCATGGCCCTGCCAGCGACGCTAAAGCAACTCGGCGTGATCCCAGGTCTAATCACGATCGTGTTGGCTGGAATGCTGACGGAGAAATCCATAGAGATGATCCTCCGGTTCAGTAAGGCAGCTAAGACCGGTTCGTACTCCGGTTTGGCCGGGGAAGCGTTCTGTGGAACGGGCCGGAATCTTCTGCAGCTGTGTATCGTGATAAATAACGTCGGCATGCTTGTAGTTTACATGATTATTATTGGTAAATATCGTTAATTGTCCTGTTTAACCGATCATTTCGTTAAATCTTCCGGGTTTTGTGCAATTTTGATTATCTTAAAGCATTGTCGGTTATTGATATGGATTCCATTTGCAATTTGAGTAGTTCCATTTTCTGGTGGGGGTAAGATGAGGCCATGCTCTTTCCAAATGAACGAAAAAGTTTTCTTACGCTTTTTGGTGGTTTTGACATTGGGTGGTGGTAAAGCAAAGTCACGTGTGACAGCTCAACCAATGCATCTGTTTTGATTACTAAATTTAGGATCTTTGATAGTTCAGTGTAATAATTTGGGCAAGTGGATAATGTGTGGTATGGTCTGGCTTCAACACAATCCAATTATTTGCCCATTATTTTGGATGGTTAACATTTAATTTACAGGTTAATTGCAAACTTGCTTGGTTTTTCTAATTGATTTTTACAGGTGATGTGCTGTCCGAGACATGGTCACAAGGGGTGCACCACACTGGTGTGATGGAAGAATGGTTTGGTCTTCATTGGTGGACTACACGTTCTTCCATTTTGCTCCTCACAACCATCTTTGTTTTTGCGCCCCTGATTTCATTCAAGCGTGTTGGTGAGCTCGTCCTATCTTTTATTCATATAGACTGTGCTTCAAATAAAATCAGTCCAAATGAGTATAAGATTTCATGTCATTGGATTGTCTAGACCATGAAATGTTATTGCTTATGGAGGGAGACTTTTCTGCAAACATGTCCTTCAAAGTATGCCAACAAATAGCAATGACAGTATACTATTGTACACAACAAATAGCAATGACAGTATACTATTGTACAACTAAATTGAAGTTGATAAGAGACAATTTCGGGGTGAAGTCCCAAACAAAGATTAAGATTTTTTTCATCTAGTTGGTTAAATTTTTAAGCTCACAGTACACTGAGTATCCAGAATTTCTATGGCAATTGTGGACCAGGGTACACTTGAGTCTGATAAATCCTCATAGCAACGGAGATTAAGCAAAGTAATTCCACAAGAATAATTTCATTATCTCATACAGAATTGAGCACTATGTTAGAGCTATTCCAACAAGTGACTGCCTTTGTCTCTTTGTACTGATGTTTAATGAGATTCCATTACTCCATTAACATGAGAAGGACTAAAGAAATGACACCTTTTAGTCATAGAAAACTTGATAATTTGCAATTATATTTTTATCCCTTTTTCTCTGAGAGAGAAACTTTGATGGTTGACAAAAGAAGTTATGCAATTCTAGGGAAAATTAGAGAAGTTTCTAAAACTGCATATGTTTAATACGTGATGTAATTGCTAATGATCTGTCCAAACTGCTCCAATGACTGCCGGAGAACCGCATAATTTTAAACTAGTATTTTCTAGTCTCATATGTTATCCTTAATGGGATACACTTGTTAACCTTTGGATGTGTAATTTAGATAATTTACTCCCAAGCTTTCTGATTTTCCATCCTCTTTATAGATTGGTATTAAATTTATCACCTGGATAATTTCTATGCGTAAATTAATGCAATCTAATTTAATACATAGCTGCAAACTTTTCTTGTAGGGACCATCCTTTAGATCTTGCTTAGTTGATAAAATGGAACCAGTAGTGAGAAATTTACCCTAGGATGAATTTTCTGTTGAGACAAGTGCTAGGCTGTCTGTTCTCATCCTTGTTTCATAAATCTGGTGTTAAATCCATAGCTCTCTCTTTTGATGCTTCCAGAGCTAGAGATTGATGTCCCTCCTTTCATGCTGTTTTAGTTAAAATCTGATTTTTTTTTCTTTCCATTTCCCGTGTAAAAGAGGTGGAGGATAACAGCATCAGTGACTTGTTTTAATGTTTGAGGTGCCAGATTCATTGCGATACACTTCAGCATTGTCAGTCATATTAGCTGTTGTATTTGTGGTTATCATAGCGGGCATAGTTATGGTCAAGTTGATAAGTGGAAGCATTGGAATGCCTCAATTGCTGCCTAACCTTGTTGATCAAGCATCTTTCTGGAAACTTTTCACAACAGTTCCTATACTTGTTACTGCCTATATTTGTCACCATAACAGTAAGTTTGTTTTATATTACTTAGCAATTTTTTTCTCATCAGTTTGGTCAAGAGGAATGAAGCCTTAAATGTGCTCTTGTAGAAGGAATGTTGATCTGTGGTTGAAACTGAAATTTTGTTGCTTCATCTATTGGACTCACCCCTTCTTCTATAAGTCATTTACATTGTCTGATAATATTTTGTCCAATGGTTTATTCTCCAAGGGATGCATTTCTCAATTTGTTGGTTTGAACTTGATTAAAATTGAAATTCACATAAATTCAGGATAATTTTTCATGCTTGGAAAGAATCTATGACATTATATATGGGATGTTTCAGATGTTATTAAGAATATACTGTAATTTTATCATTATATTCTCTTAAAGACTTCTTATATGTTTTGTGTACCAGATTTAGGTGACATAAAATATCAAAAGATTTATATTTCGATAATCATTTTCAACCTAAATTAATCAGAATGTAACTCACAGAAGCGCCAAGCGGTGGTTAATAATATTAGCTTACAATTTTGTTATGTCTGATTTGACATACTTGTTCAAAGTTTTATTTCTTTGCTGACTTGAACTTTTCATTCTTGTTTAACTTGCTTCATAGTTCACCCAATAGAGAATGAGCTAAAAGATCCCTCACAAATGAGGTCCATAGTCCGGACATCAATCATTTTGTGTACTTCTGTATATGTGGCTACTAGCTTCTTTGGGTTTCTCCTCTTTGGTAATGTAACAATGGATGATGTTCTTGCCAATTTTGATGGAGATCTCGGCATCCCGTTTAGCTCATTGCTTAATGACGTTGTGAGAGTAAGCTATGCCATCCATTTGATGCTTGTATTTCCAATTGTCTTCTACTCCCTTCGCTTCAATGTTGATGGTATCCTTTTTCCAAATGCCATGCCTATTGCCTATGATGATCAGAGATTTTTCTCAGTAACTGCAGCTCTCATGGGTTTCATCTTTGTGGGAGCAAATTTTGTGCCTAGTATATGGGATGCTTTCCAATTTACTGGTTCCACAGCCACTGTCTCTGTTGGTTTCATTTTCCCTGCTGCAGTTGCCCTTAGGTAAGTAAAGCTTGAATGCATACACATTTTAAGTGCCAAATGAGTGCACAGTGGTTCTGTGATTCAAACAACTGCAAACTCAATAAAAACTGTCGGGTGACCACAACAATATTGTAGCTAATGAGTTTCTTCTGGATATGAAGTCATCAAGTGATTAAAGGCAATGCGACAGTTTAATCGAATGTCTCAAGAAATCCTTGCTAATATAATAAATTTGAAAGCCAGAAACAAGAGAGGGCTTCTCCAAGTTGCACTGAAATTGATGGAGCAATTTCATCTAATTTCAGAATTCATGTCGATCTGGTGGAATTTTGTAGAATCAACCGTCGACACAAATTGGTTTAGCTGAAATCAACCCCAACAATTTTAGTGCAACTTAATCATGGTTAACTTAGGAGCCAATTTAGCAAAATTAGGATAACTGAATGTGGTCCAAGATTCACATCCAGTGTATATAAAATGCACATTGTTTTTTCTCATGAGTTTAAGCAGACTGAGCCCTCCTATGTCAACTCCGAGTTCTGTCAGCTATTTGTGTGTATTGATCTTCCCACCTATTGTATCATGCAGGGATACTCGTGGAATTGCGACAAAAAATGACAAAATAGTCTCATGGATCATGATACTTTTAGCTGTGTCTTCAAGCACCGTTGCCATCTGTAGTGACATTTATGGCATTTTTAACGGCAGCAAAGGCACTGAAGCATAGTTTGCACCTCGAGAGATTTTTGTGGCATTCTAGTTAAACAACTCGAACTATGCATCAGATGGACGTGGCATATTTCTCTGACTTAAGTAGAATAAGAACTGAGCTAACCATTCCCTCAGTTCCTAATGAATGTGAATGCATCAGTTTTCTAGTTCATTGCCAGTTTTTATCTCAAACACAAAAAGATGGGGAACCCCGATTTGAAGGAGTGTGCAGCTCGGGAAGTTTTTTGTATTGTTGAAATGACTGAATCTTGGTAATTATTGTAACATTGAATTGACTCTCAATCTTGGAAGCTTCCCTAAATTCAGATTTTTCTCTCCTGGAGGCTGTTAAGTTTTAGGTAAATATTCTGATAGAGAACATAGTTGTAGAAGAAGGAATTGTAGCTGTAACCTGAGAAGTAGCAAACACCCTGTAAAGTGTATGCGATCAATGCGAGTTGTTCCGAAATATTCCAAGTAATCAATTGATACAATATCAGTTAATGCTGGAGTAAGATGGGGTTTCTCAGTTTTTCTGTTTTGCTTCTCCGCTGTCTTACCAGGCAAACTACAACTCCCCTATCTGGTGAAAGCCCACTAAGTGGCATACCAGTATATATTCTGAGATCATTGTGTTAGAGAATGCTAATCTTTCTTTCTTTTTGTTAATCAGTTGGGCTTGATAATATTCTTTTCTTAACAAGGCATATCTACATTCCATTTTCTCAAGGCAGTAATTATACATATAGTTAGTTTAAGTCCTTTGAGTGTGTTATGTGATGTTGATTGAGGCTGCCCATCAACAATGTAGATCATCTTGCTTGCAAGAGTCTAAAGTCCATTTTGGATTGCGTTTTCAACTACTGCAATTGGTAGTTGTATTCTGTCAATGTTAGCTTAGAATTAAGTTCAACTCAGAGCTAACTGTGAGCTCAACTTTGTATGCTCTGCTTTGGGAGGGTCCATTGGACCAGTGGATTGTGCCTTTTATGGGATGTGAAACCAACTTGTTGTGGGCTGTTTTGGGGAAGTTTGTTTGGCTATAATAAGGTTATATATATATATATATATCTATATATATATATATATATTTATACACACCTATATATTAAGAGTTCATTAAAATTTAAACTTTTAACCTCCCACATTGTACGAGGGATTTATATAATTGGATTACATATTCCTCGAACCATATTCATATTGGTCAACAATCAAATATGATCTTATATATTTCAAATTAATGAAAAATGGAGACACCAAGAAGAGCATAGAGAGCTGAATTCTAAGTGCAAATCGTCTTTGGACTCTAAGCAACATGACCGTACTAGTACTAGTTTAATAATCTGCAATTGTACTGGTTCTTGTATTCCTCTTGAACCTCTGTGGTGCGTGTGTACCAAAAATATAATGTCCATTGACTTCACAATTTGGATTTTGGATGTTTATTTACGGTTGGTTGGTGGGTCGATCGTAGGCGCTCGATTCTTCCAATGAAGATTGGCTTTTTATTGGGTTTCCACTAAACCTTCTATATATGCTAGCTAGCTTGCTTGCTTGCATGCATTATGTTTGTTTGATTACTTTGATAAACCAACTTTTTGGTGTGATATTTACAGTGCGGACCTACATGTTTAGGACAGTGCAGTCCTCCATTCTATATTTATTTTAATTTTAAATTTAGCTCCAACTGGAATCAAAGACGTTTAATTTTCAAAACACAGTGACCGTCCAGAATCTTCGAATTAAGAAATAAATGGATTAAGGTTGAGGACATTCTTTAAAAAATTAAAATAAAAAAAAATATAATAAACTTTAAATTATTGTCTGCTCGACAAATATTAAAGTGTTGCATCAAATTTACTTGGTCATTGGTAGCAATCGTGCCAAATGCATTGTCTACACGTAACCCTCGATTGACATTAATATCAAAAGTTTATTAACATTAAAAAATTAAAAAAAAAAAAACTTGGTTCTACCGATAATTACACAATCAGCCGGCTCAGTAGATGTGCTGTACCATGCATAATGACACATGATTAGTGTTTCTATGGTTTGACTAATCCTTAGCATATTTCTTCATTTTCTTTATCAGTTGGTACGTGCATACATCATGTTAATGTTAACAGTTAATTAACTATAGCGGTTAATTATGTAACCCAACTGACGATTA
The DNA here is from genome assembly GCA_014898725.1 of Jacaranda copaia. Taxonomy (NCBI): domain Eukaryota; kingdom Viridiplantae; phylum Streptophyta; class Magnoliopsida; order Lamiales; family Bignoniaceae; genus Jacaranda; species Jacaranda copaia. The sequence continues at coordinate 554,098 of JACGDI010000821.1, forward strand.
ATTTTACAAATTAATATGAAATCAGTTAAATATCTAACACTTACAATGGACATTGACAAGGGAATCCTAAATCATCAGAAAATTAAATAACTTATCCTACGTTATTAGATTAATGTCTGATTAATACATGAGGCCCTCCATTTTTATGGGCATTAAGGAACTTTAGAATATAATTATCAATTAAAAAATGTCTTTATGTAACACCTAACACATTATGATTAGAAAGTTTAAATCTCTTAGGGCCCTACAATCTTTGGAAGCTCTCTCGTTATTTTATTTTCATCATCTTACCTTTTCTACTTAATTAAGTGCATTTATACTACATGATTATATATTTGTGTCTAGGGTTGCAGAAGCTTCGGCAATATTTGTGTTTGATTTTGCAGGAAAATTATAAGTAATCATATGCCACAGTGGTCACCAAGTTTATTTTTCAACAAATTTATTCTTTTATTCTTTTGGTAAAATAATAAATAAATCAGTTAATTTTCAAAACATGCAATATTAGGATTTGCATACTTGGTGATGCTAAAATTTTTAAAATATTAATATCGTAAATTATTCAAAGTAAATAAATAATTTGACTTTGTATTTCTGTAAAAAATAGTAATTACTTTATAATAGAGAAACTTGTATACATATGTGCATGCGTGGTTGGGCGCACGTACGGACGGGAGCGCTTATGTATTTAGAAGCCCATAATAATATTAGGCATTAATGGGACTTTAGATAATATTGTTGCAGATCAATTTGAATATTAGTCTATTTATATTTATACAGATAGGATGGTCGGAATGATGAACCGATCGAGAAAATGTGGGTGTGGGTGTGTGTGTGCGCGCGCGCGCGAGTTCAAAGCTATTAGATCTTGGGTGTCGCTCTGGATTTGATAAGCTTTTACATGAAATGATGATTCGGCTCCTTTCCTCCTGCTGAATGCCATGCCAGGAGTATCGCATTTATAGTTGAAGGTTAGTGATCTTATTATACTGTTTCTTAGAGTTGACAGAAGATCCTACTACAACATGTATTGATCTAATGGCCCCGCTTTTCATGAGAGACTTAGGCTGGGTGGGGAATTATTCAATCCCAAAGGCAAAAAAAAAAAAAAAAACACATAAAAATAAAAATACAAATCCTAATGGCATTCCGAGTGCTTCAAGATTTTTGAGGCATTGCATTTTATGTCGTCAGATAATTACAATAAAATCACAGCCTTCTATATCAATAATTTTGCACACTGCCTAAAGTGTTTTGGTCTTTTCAAAATTTTAATGCAAAATGCAAAATGTAAATGTTCTTTCTTGCTTCCAAGTCTCTACCACGTACAGAAACACACTTGTCACGATCAAGCGCCCTTTTCTTAATTAATCTTATTCATATTTGACAAATCTATATTATATACCACTAAAATAGGAATTAGAAATTTACTCAATGTTTACGTAAAAATAAAAACTACATGTTAATGACTAACGATGATTAATAAATTGAGTTGGTATATTGTCAGTTTATTTTTGAAAAAATACAATTTTGTGATACATCTTCGATAAAAGACATTTTCCAACAATGAAAGCTTTACTTTTTGGAAATTGTGGTGTATTTTGTTTTCTTAAAAACAAACAAACATATTTTCAAACTAAAAATGTAAAAAAAAAAAAAATAAAAAAAAATAGTAATAATAATAATAATAATAATAATTGAAGAAATTAAAGGAAACCAAAATATTCAACCAAATTTCATTTATATAACAAAATTCATCATTAAATTTCATGATACTTAATAGGTTATACAGCTAATGCATTTTTTTATAAAAATTGTCAATTGAAATTATATTTATCTACTAAATTTAAATATGTGAAAATTATATATGGATGTATATATACATATATATAGCACAATTCTATGCTGTGCATGCATAATATATTCATCTAATTAAATTAAAGTATAGAGCTAATTTTTTGTCCTTTTACAAACAAAAATTTTTGCATTCAATAAATGAAACTATTATTGAAAGTATTATTTCAAATAGTTAAGTAATAATATATCAAATAGTATCTGTTAGACTGAAAATAATGAGGCATATTGAGTAAAAGTTTTCCATGTGAGATAATCCCATATTTCATACAGCTTTAATTATAACCTCATACCAGGGCCCGGATACAAATATTGTCATAAAATATAAATGATAATTATATTATAATCAAGAAAATATAGAAAAATAAAGAATATGCAATAATGTTTTAAATGTATAATTTTTAAAATACTGAAATCTCATTATAATATAGTGGATTAATTAAGTTTTGAAATGATAAATAATTATCATTTCAAAACTTAATTAATCAAATAAATATGTATCAATTAATTTATAATTATTTATTTTCAAATTTCTAATTCGTTAAAAAGGAAGTGGTTTTTGATATTTCACATAAAATATAAAAAGAATAATCATAGAGTAATAAAATTTTCATATCAAACAAATGAAATATTTATTTGTTAATATTGTGATAAATTAAATTATTAAGATAGAATTTTATGTTAAGAGTACTTAATATAGTGATTATAAAATATTTCTTAAATTATAACTTATCTGATGAGATAAAAATATAATTATGGATATTTTTGGAACTATCTTATGATTAAAATTCATATTGCAATTTTAGGAAAAACACAACATGATATATATTTTAGTTGATAACAAATATGTTGGTTGTCAACAAATTTTTTTAATTTAATTAAAAAATTAAAAATTCTAAGAATTCAACATTTGATCAAAATCACACAATTAAATTTTGTACGAAGTTGATAGAGATGTTCTTGTCCTTATGACAAGTGAATGTTTTCTTATCAATTGATAAGGGGTTTTTTGAATTTTGTTTGTGCAAATATGGAGCAAGGTCTCATTGATCACTGTGCAAAATTCTCTCTGCAAGAAGAGGAAGGAGGCATAGTTATGGCAGGGCGTGATGGAGAGGCTGAAACCAACCAACTGCAGTACTGTATTGTGGATGTTTACTAACATCTAAGCATGTGAATTTTTTTGCATTTAAAAGTATGATGGCCGCTATATGGCAACCGGTGAAAGCTATATGTATCAGGGAATTGAATCAGACAATATATCTATTTCAGTTATTTCATGAGTTGGACATGCATCGTATTTTGTCAGGAAGGCCATGGACGTTTGATCAACATCTCTTACTATTGAAGCAGGTTATGCTGGGGGAATAACCACAACATGTTGCTCTAACTTATATTTGTATTTAGATACAGATCTAAGATCTCTCAATTGGATTCCTCTTGGAACATATATGTAAGAGTATTGGTGATTACATTGGTTGTTATTTGTAATCAGATAAAAATGATTTTGGAAGGATATGTAGACTATACATACGAATAAGAGTTTCCATGGATGTGAGGATGCCTATTAAAGGGAGAGTGAAAATCAAGAAGTAAGGAGGTGATGAGTTTTGGGTGAATTTTAAGTATGAGCACCCCTGAACCTTTTGTTTTTATTGTGGAATATTGAGGCATTCTAAAACATTTTGTGAGAAAACTCTATGATTGTGAAAGAAACATAATTGAATTTGCATATGGAATATGGTAGCGCGCTCCAAATTGGAGGCAACAAATAGGGATGGTGAATAGTGGCTTCGTTACCCAGCACTAGAGGATGTTTGGTAGGAAGCGAGAGAAGTGAAAGATCGAATGTACATTGAGGTTAGAGATGCAGTTGTGCCATGTAATCAAGAATTGCCCCTGAAATTTGTAGACTATGTGGAGATCATGGGTCATTATGATGGTAAAGGGGAGGTTGATAGTAATGGATTGAAATAGTTTGCTAAAGAAAGTGGGTTTTAAAATGAATTAATAATGTTAGACCCAAAACATTGGTAGATTGAGGAGGGGCCAAATATTTTAGTTAGGGAAGAAACCAGTAGTCAAAGCCCAAAAGAATTTGGAGTATTATCTGCTAGGCTTAAAAACTTGAAGTTAGCGGGTGCTGGTTCCTAGGCCTAGCAGGAGCCATGAGTATTATTAATTTAAATTGTTGTGGGCCTGGGAACGTAATGACAATTCAAGTCCTCAAAGATTTAGGCCCTGTTTGGTTTTATTTTCATTATCAATTTTCATTTCTATTATTTCTGAAATTTGAAAAAGTAGTTAGTGAAAATGAGTTTACATTTAGATAGATTGTTAGAAAAATAATTATTATGTTGGGTTTAGTAGGTTGTAGGTGGAGAGAGGTAATGATAATGAAATATAGAGAAAAGATATATATGTTATTAGAGAATGTGTTTTAAGAATAAAAATAAAAATGAAGTTGGGTGAAAATGTGTAAAAAGTTATGTATTTCAATTTTCAAATACTAGAAAATGTGAAAATCTGGGTTTGAAAATGAAATCAAATGGGCCATTAATAAAGTCTAAAAAGCCTATTTTTTTCTTTTTTTTCTAATGGAGACAATGGTAAGTAGAGAAATGATGGAAAAAGTTAAGGTGGATTTAGGTTTTGAATGTCAAATTGATGTTGATAGTATTCGTAATGGGAAAGGTTTGGCTTTGATGTGGAGAGAACAAGGTATGGCAAATCTTATCGGGTATTCTAGGAATCACATTGATGTGGAGGATCACATAGAAGAGATAGAGACTTGGAGGCTGATTGGTTTCTATGGTTTCCCAAAAAGGGCTCGGCAATGAGATTCATGGGTATTTCTTCACCAACTCAAAAATATATCCATTCTTCCACAGTGTTGCATAGGTTATTTCAATGATATTCTCTATCCAATAAAGAAATGGGGATGATGTGTTCAACCATTTTGGTTTATTGAGGAGTTTAGGGAGACTATCCAGTCGTGTGGATTTTAGGATTTAGGTTTATGTGATCACCAATATACTTGGGAAAGGGGAAGAGGGACATAACAATAGGTAAAGGAGAAACTTGGTCGAGCTTGGTGTCTAATCTCGAATCATACACCCTTTTTTTCTTAGAATTAATCAGATGGAAGTTAAAGTTAAAGCAAGATGGTTTGGGTTTGAAAATGGATGGATGAGAAATGAGCAATGTGAAGGTGTGATTGCTAGTAGTTGGAATAGATACAAGGGTCACCATATCTAATACAGGCTTAATATTTATAGCTAAGACCTGTCCTTTTGGAGTAGTCATTTGGTGACCTATTTTTGAGAATAGATTGAGGCATGTAGAGCGAGAATATGGATTCTTAAATCAAAATCTAATGCAAACTTTGTTATGCAATTTTCTACAGTACAACATGAGTATTTTTTGGTCCTACAACATCAAGAAGGTTTTTGGAGACAAAGAGCCAAACAATTCTGGCTACAAGAGGGTGATTCAAATTCAAGACTCTTTCATGCAAAAGCATCAGCTAGATAAAAAAGAAATGTCATCTCTCAACTGTGAGGCTTACATGGGGTTTGGAGAGGGTGAAATAAAGGTTTGGAATCTGTTATTCATGATTATTATGCCAATTTATTTACTTCCTAACCATGTTTTGATAATGAGATTTTGGATAATGTAAATCCAAAAATCACCAAGCAGCAAAATTATGATCTTATGGAGAAATTGAATGTATATAAGATAAAAAATGTGATCTTTTCTATACATCCAGATAAATCACCTGGTCCAGATGGAATGAATCCAGCATTTTTCGAAAGGTTTTGGCATAGTGATAGAAAAGATAAAATAAAAGATTGCTTAGTGTATCTAAGAAGTGATGTTTACCACCAAGTTTAAATGATACGCTGATCACATTAATTTTGAAAAAGAAAAATCTAGAGGTTATTGTAGACCTTCGACCTATAGCTTTATGTGATGTCTTTTACAAACTTATATCTAAAGTCATTGCAAATCAACTTAAGAAGGTATTACCTTTGATTATTTCAGACACGTAAAGTGCATTTGTTCTAAAGTATCTTATCTCTGATAATGTAATAATTGCATTTGAAATTATGCATTTTCTGAAAAGGAAGACTCAAGGAAAAGTTGGGATGGCAATACTGAAAATCGACATGAGTGAAGTGTATGAGATAATTGAATTAGATTTCTTATGTCATATGATGGGGAAAAAGGGTTTTGATCAAAGTTTTATTAAATTGGTTGTGATGTGTGTTACTTTGGTAAGTTATAAAATTATTCATGTGGGCATAAGTTGGAATCAATTCAACCGAGTAAGGGACTTTGACAAGGGGACCCCTTATCTCCTTACCTTTTTATTATATATGCAAAAGGGTTGTCGTCAAATCTTAAGAATTAGAACTGCAGGGAAGGCTATATAGGTGTAAAGTAGCTCGAGAGGCTCCATTTATTTCACACTTATTTTTGGCTGATGACAATTTATTGTTCTTCAGGGCCACTTTAGAGGAATGTGACACTACCAAAAAGTGCATTAAGGCATATGAGGTAGCTTCAGGCCAACTCATAAACTTCTAGAAGTCTGCAATATATTTTAGTTTAAATACTGGAGAAGAAGTGAAAAATTAAATGAGTAAAAGATTAAATGTTCTATTTTCTGAGGACCATGGAATGTATCTTGGTTGCCTTGTTTGATCGGTTGAAAAAAGAAGGATATTTTTAAGTTTGTGGAGGAAAGGATTTAGCTTAGATTGTTGGGATGGAATAAGAAGTTACTTCTGAGAGCGGGTAAGGAAATTCTATTAAAAATGGTGGCTCAATCTATCCCCAACTATGTCATAAGTGTATTTCTTTTTCTATAAGATCCTTGTGAAAAGATTAAGAGGATGATGAATGCTTTTTGTGACTGAATAATAGACAAAATGGTAATGGAAAAGCAAGAATTAGATGGGTGAGATGGGAATGTCTTTGTGTTCCAAAAACTGCTGGTGGTCTTAGCTTTGGAGGACTTCGCAATTTTAATCTTACCATGCTTGGCAAGCAAAGCTAGCGATTGCTGACACAGCTTGGAACATTAGTTTCTTGGATCTTTTAAGTAAAATACTACCTTGGGAGAATGCTTTTGGGGGCCAAATTTGATAATAATCCCAACTTTATGGCATAGAGTGTTGGCGAGTTATCCTATTATACATAGAGGTTCTAGTCAAAAGGTGGAAAATAGTGAAACTATCATAGTTGGCACAGATCCTTAGATTGCTGATGTACACAATCTTTTTGTATCCACACAACTAAACCCCGATGATTCAAGCAAAAAATTCAAGACTCTTATGGTGCCCAGCTAGAATAGATAGGATAATGATTTGATATTATCTATTTTCAATGAAAGTGATGCTAGTCTTATTTTGAGCATTCCTTTTAGTAATAGATAGTGTGAGGATGTTTGGATATGGAATTGGGAATCTAAAAGAATATATTTGGTAAAGAGTAGCTATTAATATTTGATCAAAAACTAAATTAATCCACTTAGTTATCCTCAATCAAATGTTTGGCAAAAAATTTAGAAATCTCAAGTACTGCCAAATGTTCAAAGCATGATTTGGAAGGCTTGTAGTAACTCACTTCCGACAATGGAAAATCTACAATCAAAGAGATTAAATGTTAATCCTCTTTGTAAAATCTATTTTGGGGAAACAGAAATAGTACTTCATGTTCTGGTGAGGAGTCCTTTTGCTACAGATTGTTCGTTACAAGCTTAAGTGAGGGATAACTATCAAGATAATAATGCAGAAACGTTTGTGGTTTGGTTGGAAAAGATGCTAAATGGTCTCAATATAGAGGAGGGATGCAAGGTGTTAATGACTCTATGGAGTTAGTTTATCTGAATTAATTGCATTTGAGAGAAAAAATAAGAACACCTACTACTGTTTTATTCTTGGCTATATCTTCATTATAGCAATAGTGAGATGCTTAGTTTGAGAAAAATACTTTTTTACGTGTGCCTCATTCATCTACTAGCAATCAGTGGTGTTGTCGTCTCCACGGTCAACTAAAGTGTAATATTGATGCAATGTAAGCTAGTCAATAGAAATTCAATTTTTGATGTATTTTGAGATATGAAAAAGTGGAGTTTTAGGCTGCTTTAGCAATTCCATACAGAGGAGTGGTATATCCTTCTTTAGTAGAAGTAATTTCTTTTAGAGAAGCACTCAGCTAGGTAAAGAACCAAAGGCCATTGAATGTTATTTTTGAATTAAATGCATTAATAGTAGTGAATGTTGATGATGGTTGACTCTGAAAGTAAGTGGGTTAGGCTTTAGCTCACTATAGTCAACCAAAAATGAGCTATAGATGAGTACTTAGATGAGAGCAGGTCAAGTCCTATAACTAATCAACACACGTCAAGCTAGCCCATGAGGTCTTCGGCTAAGGCACTTTAATGCTTAAGTCAATATAAATTAACCAAAATATGGAATAGTAGAGTGAGGGCTAAAGTAATAGTGAACTTACCTCTATCAGAGGTTGCAATAGGGTATTTATAGTCTCTTGTGAAAGGTTCAAATGTCTATGATGCCCTTAATCATGTAGAGAGGGCTTTGTCTCTCTTTGAGGACTTCTAGGTCTTCCTTGCATGTAAACCTTCTCTAGGTGGTGTATACCTTTTCTTTTTGAGATATAAAGGCGATCTCTGCATTTAATGCGGAGGTATACTGGTGGTATAGTAGAGACATGCTTCATAAATGCAGAGGCATGCCACCTATCAGCGTGTTTAATGTGGCAGAATGATGGTTGTGTAGTATTTAATAAGATAGTAACTAGTGGTAAGGAAATGTCTCCTGTTTCTCCAATCAACCTCTTTTAGTTGAGCTATTTCCTTGACTATAGGTCTATCAACCATGCTCTAGTTGAATGATGGACCTCCTGAGGTCTGAGGGCCTCTATGCCCTAAAGCCTAACGATCATACTCAGGTTAATCTATCTTTTCTGATCGACTAAAGAAATACTGATACTTAAGTTGGTCCCACATATACTTGACCTTAGTTGACTATTATTGCACTAATCGGGCTCCACTCACTTCCCATATCATGTTGTCCCCCTAGTCCTAAGTGGGACCAGTCCTAAGTTTTGATTGAGTTCACAAAAAGAAAGAGTAGGGAGTAGCTAGTCTCTAAGATTGTAATGAATATGTATTGACTTTAGATTTTGAATTTCAATTAGGGTTTCAACATAATAATTGTGTTAGTTACATTAGGCAAACAAATGAAGCAACTGGTGGTTATGCAATAACCGCTTGGTAAGTGGTCATCTTAGCCGATTAACTTACCCTTTGGGTAAACTCTATAAATGGCACCTTCTTCCTTTCATTCACTACATTTACTGCATCAATAAGAGATTGAGCTTTACAAAATTTACTACTTCAACGGAGAATTGTGAATTTTTTTTTCTTTTCAACTTTGTAAATCTCCCTTCAATCTTGCCTAGTTTAACTCTATTATATTTGACTAGTTATTTGATAGTAATCATGCTTAGAGTTTTTGGGGAAGGTAGTGATAGGTCAACTGATCATGAGGAAACACTATCATTTGGTCATCTAGTGAGTCAATCGAAAGGGCAAATGATTCAACTAACAAGACTAGCAAATCTTCTAGTGATGGGTCGAGTTCCTTTGAGAGCTCGAGTGAGACTAGGGTTAGTGTCGAGAAAGGTATTGGACCATTTAGAAAGACAAGTAGACCTTCAACATCTCGAGGTAGGCTATCTACAATCAATTACTATGGCGATATAATATTTGATGCCGCTAACAATTATTTAAAGTTGGTTAGGCATAAACATCACATTCCACCAGACTTTGAATTAATCATCCTTGAGCCCAGTGATAGGATGTACCGACCTCTAGTTGGTTGCATAATAGTATTTGAGGATGCCGTAAAGTATGGGCTTAGGTTTCTAATAGTGCAATCAATAGTCAACCTCCTTACTAATCTTTAAATCTGTATCACCTAACTATTGCCCAATTATTTCTCAATACTGTACAACTTCATTATTCTAATGTTAATACATGACCAACCACCTTCTTTTATAAACTTCTGAAATTTATTCTATCTTCTCATGTCCAGTAACTAGGGCAGTGCTGAGCAATCGATCTTTTATTATCTCACTACCAGTCTTTGCCAAAAAATATTTGTGACCTATTCTTCTTCCCATGGCCAAACTTGGAAGAAAAGATATTTCTTTGTACATGCCTCTAGCAGGGTAGGCGTTAACGGTCCCAAAGGTAGTTGAGGAGTCATGTTGAGATGCCCAAGAATGTGAACCCAAACTAGAATAATACATTTATTCGACATTTGGTCGAGTTTGGTGAAATGGAGACATCAGGGTACATAGAGGAGAGGAACTTAGTGTTAGCAGGCTTGTCGCCTGCTCGTTGGATATGTGAGCCAATGCTCGACTAGGTAGATACACTTTAGCTACATTGTTCTTGTTTATTTCTTTCTCTCTTGTTCTCTCTTTCTCTCTCTCTTAGTTGTTTCTAATTGAAATTTTGTATTTATGTTTTCTTTTAGATTTAGTAGAAATCATGAACCGTACACGCCAACAGGCTATGGCCTGACAACAAAAAGTGTAGGAGTGTCGAGAAGCGGCAGTCTAATGAGAGGCTGCGTCTCAAGGTGTTTCCTCATAGTAGGTACCACCGTCTACTTCTCCAACTACTCAACCAATTCTGGTCAAGGCCGCCAACCAAGTGCCTTAACAAAAAAAGAGGGCTACTAATGACCAGCCACCCCTCCTAAGAGAACCACTACTAAGAAGGGAAAAGAGAAAGCTATTGACAACACTTTGCTTTTCGAGTTACTACTTGATAAAGAGCTATATTTCCTATGCTTACCTTTCTAAACCCAAGGTTTAGACCTAACGTCGAGGTTGTGAACAATGCAATGATGATAGGTGTGGGGTTGACAGGGGCAGCCTCTTTAAAGGTTCTTACTATTGGTCTCTTTCTCTCCAACTAGAAGAAGATGTTGGAGCTTGAGAAGATCAATGCCTTGAAGGTATTTTCCTATCATGCCAATATGGTAAGTTTATAGTCGAATAGCCTTTGGTTTCTCAGAAACGCATTTTTTGTAATGTAATGTTTTCTAATTTCAGATCCTGTAATTGGGGTATAATTTTTATCACAAAGCTGGGCTTGCCCTTGCCAACCATGAAGCTCTACATAAGGAGTAATCTGATTTCCCAGACTCAAGTTAAGTCATATGAGTTGAAGGTTAAGATTTGAAGAAACAGCTTGAGGAAAAGGAAGTAGAGCTGGTGGCTGCTGTAGTGGAGAGAAGTCATCTAGATAGTCTGCTAACACATGTAAGGTCAAAGGTGGAAGTGGCCTCCTTATCTAATCGGGCATTGGGGTATAACAATAATCTACGACTTGCTCAGGATGAGTTTCTAAGATGCTACCAAGCATTCGCAAGGAGGTAGTGCAGCAATTTCTATTAAGCCCAACTTTTCAAGAGATTAGTGTCATCTTTGCGGCTGACAATGCCAAAGAGGCCTTTTGGAAGGCCATTAAGCAACTAGAGTTTTTGGGCTACAAGTTCTGACCTAAGAATGAAGCTCAACTGAATGTACTCTAAAGGATTGTGATAAGCTATGCTTGTCAAGGAGGTTGAAGTTCTTATTCACTCCAAGGCAATCGATGTGGGAAAGAGTTTGATTTCGTTAGTGACTGTGCCTTTGACCTCAATGATGGAAAAGTTAATGTCGCAGCATACTTTTCTATTGTCAGTCGTATATTTTTGATAGACCTATGGGTGCTCCCTACTTTGGGGTGGATTAGGAAGTTGAGGGCCCCCACTAGTCATGCTTATGAACTTTAGTGACGAGCTCAATAGGGTCATCGATAAGGTGGTAGGATGTTCTGATTAAGGTGCAAGAGGGGAAGGGAATGGCTTAAGTTGATTCTACTATTATTTCTTTTCTTATCATTTTTATTTTGCTAGATTTGATCCACCTTAAGAAGTGTGACAAATATTTGTAACTTTTTGTATGATTTGGAAGTTTTTCCCAATTTAATGACCAACACTTTGAAGTTTATTTCATTGCTTTATTTTTGTTTTGCATTTTCTTTTGGTTCTTGTCTAGCTTACTGAGTAATGCATATTTTGTTGATTAGTTTGAAACCAAGATAGAGGTTGACTACATGTTCGACGTCAAATTAATAGATAAATCAATGTATAAGTGATGAAATTTATCTCATTTGATGCATTAATCAATGTCATATTTCAAGTTAATATGTATATAATATGCTCACCAACTTTGTAGTTGACTATTGGTCAACTTTAAATAACTTCATCATAATTAAATGATTAGACCAGAAGCCATGGTTGAATATAAGTGGACTTCATTGGTTTGAATCAAATTATCATGGAATCTTTAAGTCGAGATATGTGTATCTGTTCGTTGGCTTGAAGCCAAGGTAATGGTCGACTATGAGGTTGATTTTAAATATTTTTCTCATTTATGAAATAATTGAGCTAGAAGCTATGGTCAAACTTTCATCAACTTTGTTGGTTTGAAACCAAGAAAATGGTTCACTATTGGGTCAACTTTAAACAATTCTTGTTTATAAAAGGGTTAGGCTATAATTCATGAGTGTGGTTGAAGGAAAGGAGTTGGTTGAATATAGATCAATTTTATGGTTTGAAACCCAATTACAAAATGCATCTTTCGAGGGAACTAGATCTCACACATTACAAAAGAGTTTGTTCAAGACTAAATTCTTTGCACACGAAGAATTTTCTCAAGTTTGCTGTATTCCACAGTCGAGAAAGCTCATTTCCATCCATATCTACTAATCAGTAAGAATTATGCTTTGCCACTTTAACTATTGAATAGGGCCCCTCCCATTTTGTGTCAAGTTTTCCAATATTTTTTGAAACTTTGATTTTCTTGAGAATGAGGTCTTCAACCTGAAAGTTTCTTGGTTGAATGCTTTTATTATAATGTTTGGTCATGATTGACCTACACCGTTACATTGTTGAGTATGTTTGCTTATATAGCTGATCAATTATTTCAAGGTTGAATTATCTTTCAGCTTCATTCCTAATTGGGTTGAAATGAATCACTTGAGCTATATGTTGTATCAATTCTATTGGGATACTACTTCTGAACTATAGACAAGATTGTAAGGATGTACCCCCATGGTAGTTCTAAGAGTGGTTTTGTATGCCCATAAGATACTCAAGAGGTGGTCTACCCAATTTTCTTTGGATTCCTCGATTCGAGTTTTGATATGGTCCAACATTATCCTGTTTGTGACCTTAGTTTGCTCGTTTGTCTAAGGGTTGCCAACTGAGGTAAAGTGTTTTTTGATCCCCAAACTTTCACACCATCCTCTTGTCCTCTTACTCTAAAATTGGGTGTCATTATCTTATATTAATACATTTACATTTAGAAGACTAAAATAATAGATTATGTTCTTTCATAGAAAGCTTTTAATTGTCGCATTGATTATCTTCAAAATTGCCTCTACTTTGATCTATTTAGTAAAATATTCAACTATTACTATCATATTCTTTGTCAAGCCAGTGGTTTTTAGGAATGAGCCAACAATGTCAATCCACCACTAGTTGAATGGCCACATAATTTGAACAGGTACTAGAGCTGAAACAGGGTAATAGGAAATGTTTGAATGCACTTAGCAGGACGGACACTTCCTGGCAAAGTTGATTGTATATTTGAGTAAGGTTGGCTAAGAATATCCATGCTTTATGATCTTGTGGGCTAATGCTCATGCCTTATAGTGGTTACATCAGATGCCTAAATAGATTTTTGGTAAAACCTCAAAGGCTTGCTCCTATGTCAAACACCTTAGGGGAGTCTAGAAAGAGATCTCTTATACAGTTAACCATATTCGTCAAAGGTGAATTTTGCTACTTCTCAACCTTCGAGCCTCTACCTTGTCATTTAGCACCTTACCTTTCCTTTCCTTTCCTTAGGTAAGCTTTAACTTTGTCTTGTCAGATAGGAGCTGATTCTTAGATTTCCTAAATCCTATTTTGATTAGGACTACTTATAGTGAGCTTCTCGAAGACCTAGAATGTGATGGTTCCCTCCATAGTACCCTTCGTCAAACTGGTGAACTTGCATAAGGCATTTACTCTCTCACTCTCTGATATGTGGACTTAATTGAGAGAGAATTTTTTAAAATGCTGCTGTAATTTCTTAACCTAAGCGAGATATTTATTCATGGTAGATTCCCTTACTTCAAAATTCCCTTTGAACTACTTAATAACTAGTTGAGAGTCTATAATAACTACTAATTGTTTGACACCTTTATTAATGGCCATCTTCATACCAGTGAGAAAGGCTTTATAGTTTGCTTCATTATTGGTGATAGGGTAGTCAAGTTTGATAGCAAGGTCATACTCCTTAGCGTAGGGGAACTATAGAGAAATATGTATCCCTCTTCCCATGGAAGTCATTGAACCATCAACTTGAAGAGACCAAATAGATGGTTTGGTTTGACCTCACCAGAGAGGTCAACGTATTGAGCCATAAAAGTCTGCCAATATTTGTGCTTTTATAGCTATTCGAGGCTGGAAAATGACACCAAACTCTCTGAACTTAATAGCCTACTTAGTCAATCTCACCGATGTGTCTATTTTTTACAGCACTTATTTCAAAGATTGGTTTGTTAAGACAATTATAGAGTAGGACTGGAAATATGGCCTCAATGTCTTGGTTGCTGTGACTAAATTGAGGACTAACTTTTTGATCTTCAAATAATTGTGTTCTAGGCCTTGCAAAGCTTTGCTAATTTAATAGACTGGACAAAACTGACTGTTGCCTTTGAAACCGCCAAGTAAATTTAGAAGACTTCCTTGACCATAGGCTTGGCAAGTATCGATGGAGTTGATAAATACTATTTTAAGTCGACCAGGGCTTGATCACATTTTTCTATCTATTTTTCCTGAGACTTTTGAAAAATTACAAACTTTTGTCTGCTAATTGGGCGATGAATCGACCCAACGCTATGATCCTCTTGACTAACTTCTACATGTCCCTGACTATACTAGGAGGTGAGATATCTTAAATTGCCAGTATTTTTACGGGTTTGCTTCTATACCTCTTTAGCTAACCATGTAGCCTAAAAACTTTCCTCCTCTTACCCTAAATGTGCATTTGTTGTGGTTAAGTTTCATGCCTAATGCTTGTAGTATGAAGAAACTATGGTCATGGTCAACTAAGTGATTGTTTTCTTTTTCTATTTTGACAATTATGTCATCGACATTAACCTCCATCGTTTGTCCGATCTCATTTTTAAACATAAAGTTTACTAATCTTTGGTATGTTGCACTTGTATTCTTTAGGCCAAAGGGCATGACCCAAAAAATAGTATAAACTATTGGGTACCACTAAAGAGGTATTATCCTTATCTTTGGAGGCCAAGAAGATTTGATAATGCCATTGGAAGGCATCTATCATGCTTAAAAGATCATAACTTGTTGTTGAATCAACTAATAAATCTATTTGAGGCAGTGCGTAAGAGTTTTTAGGACAAGCTTTATTTAAATTAGTGAAATCATTACACATTCTCCATTCACCTTCATTCTTAGGGACAAGAACTACATTACACAGTCAATTATGATATCAAATTTCTACAATGTAGCCTACCTCTAAAAGTTCATTAACGTCTTCCTTGATGATCTGGCATCTTTCTGCATTGAAGGTTTTGGTCTTTTGCTCTACTAGCTTGTATGAAGAATCTGTATTAAGGTGGTGGGGTTGATTCCTTGGAGATCAACAACTTTCCAAGCAAAAATGTTAATGTTCCTTTTAAGGAATTTGACTATCATGTATTCCATATTACTTCCTAGATTGCTCAAATTTGATGGTCTTGAATTCTTCAACCAGCTCAACCCTAGTTTTCTTTTGTTACTTTCTTGTCCCTCTTCGAGTTTCGTTATTGGACATCCCCTAAAGGTTTTAGTTTAGGTCAAGTTTTTTACTTAAAGTGGTGTAGTATTGCCAGGCCTTCTTTACACTACAAAGTAGCTCCCCAGTTCCTGTAGCTATTAGAAATTCAACCTTCATGTGGTAGGTTGAGATAATTGCCCTGAAGTAATTTAATGTAGCTTTCCAATTATAACATTATAGGTAAAAGATGCGTCAACCACAAAATAATTGACTATTAGTGTTTGCATTCTAGACGCTTTAGCAAATGAGGTAGTTAAGTTGATAGATCTCTCAGGAATGATCTCGGATCTTCCAAACTTGACCAGTAGGGTGTGGATTTCCTTGAACTTAAGCTTTTCAAAATTTATTCTTTTCAAAGTTGATAAGAAAATTATATTTATGGAGCTACTATTGTCGACTAAAACCTCCCTCACTCGAAAGTTTACAATCTCCATATATATGATGAGAGGGCAATCCAATTTACTATTAATCCCTTGGTGTTTAAAGTGCGAGAGGTTGAAATCAAAGAAAGAGATAGGCTCTACACTAGTGGAGAGTTGAAAAATTATTTTAACTGATGTGGATTTAATTGATTCTAGTCTGCGGTAATTCTACATTCTCAGTATTTTGGAATCTCCCTCCACTGATGATCGATGATCAAAATACCAAAAATGATGATCGATGATCAAAATAAGTTGATGATCGCTATTTTGGTATTGATCACACCTCAAAGGGGTAGCCACTGATCGTTAACTTATCTTTTCTCTTTATCCTCTGTCTTTCGGCTTACTAACCTTTCTCTATAGGGAGTCTAGTTAGTTTGACCTATCTCTTGTCTAGCTTTCTCATTGACAAACATCTTCAGATGTCCTTGTTGGATGAACCGCTCAATCTCATCATATAGGTTGAAGCAATTTTTTATGTCATGTTTCTTCTATTTGTGGAAGTGAAAATATTTCTTAAATCTCTTCACAACCTTAGTTTCAGTCAACTTCTAAGGTTTTTTGAGGAGATTATCATTCTAGATGGAGAACAAAACCTACTTCTCAATAGTGTTCAGTGGGGTATAGTTGTGAAACCTCTTAATGGGGGATTAATGACCATCCCTCTACTGTATCATCTATCTCCTTATCTTTGTTCTTATCGTTCGCTAGGTTTCCATAAGATAGTCTATTCATGTCTTTTTGGATCATATGCCTCTCAATAAGGTCAAGATGCTCCTTTATTTACCATGGTCTTTCCCTGACCAAAACATTAGCACATTCATTGTGTTGGAGACACAGAGACCTAGAAACAACACATCAATCAAAAACTTAATTCTCAAGCTATTGATTTTCAGCACTTCAGTGTTAAATCTAGCAAAGAAATCCTAAAGGGATTCTCTCTTGTTCTGTTTTATCGTATGTAAATGAGTAGCTTTGCTTTCCTTCTGCTAGTGAACTGATAGAGGAACTTGTCACAAAGCTGATCATAAGAGAAAATAGACGTAAGCTCTAATTTAACAAACTAATCAAGCGCTATGCCTTGGAGTATGGTCACTTGCATTTTAGCATGAATGTACTTATTATGCCATGAAGTTACATCATATGCTCAAATTGGAGTAAATGTTTATTCAAGTTGATTGAACCATCATATCGAGGTTAATCAATTGGAATCTTCACATTGATAGCTATGCACTCATCATATATCTCATGGAAAAATGACGACTCTTGCTTGCTGCAGAGTTGAGGAGCGCTATCATGCTAGGGGTTCCTTTTTGTGTTTCTCCTTGAAATTTCCTCGAGGTGTTTGTTCAACTACTGAACTTGGTGTAACACCTTTTTCTATTCATCTTGATCTGCTTGTGACAAGTCTCTACCGCTCGCCTTTATTGCACTACTGGGCTTGATATTCCAAAAAGTTAACCACTTCTTTGTCGGGATGTGGGTGGGTCTCCTCTCACAAGGATCGATCTAGACTATCATCATGTCAATTAGGTAGGTGTCATAGCTTATTCCCTACCCTTTTCTTTCTTTGGGGCCTTTTATCATGATGAGAGGGATGGGATAGTGTTGGTTGCTACTCCCAGTTGATTGTTATGATTTTGTAGAGCAACTGATAGTTGAACTGAGATCTAGACTGATATTTGCTCACTTATTACCTATAAAGCTGTGGCATAGTTAGAGTTACTGCTTGCTTGGGTTGGGAACTGGGTCTAATCACATCTTTGTCCTTATTAGGGATGAGGGAAAGGGGAGGAGACCTTATAGTCTTCTTTCGCTCTGAAATGACTCACCTTGTATTTATCATTTACTCAGGTTATGAACTCAAATTCTCATAGACAGTGCTAAATGATGATGGTGGATTCTGAAAATAAGTGGGTTAGGTTTTGGCCCATTATAGTTAACTAGAAAATGGGCTATAGGTGAGTACTTGGATAAGAATGAGTCAAGTCCTGCAACTAATCAACATATACCAGGCTAGGCGAGGCCTTCGGCTAATGTATTCCAGCACTTAAGTCTATAAAAATTGAGCAGAATATGGAATGGCAAAGTGAGGGCCAAAGTTATAGTGAACTTACCTCTATGAGTGGTTGCAATGGGACATTCATATTCTCTTATGAGAGGTTAAAATGTCTATGATGCCCTTGATCACACAGAGAGGGCTGTTATCTCTATTTGAGGACCTTTAGGCCTTCCTTGCCTATAAACTTTCTCTAAGTGGCACGTCCCCCTTTTTTCTAAGGTATGGAAGAGATCTCTACATTTAATATGGAGGCATGCTTTGTAAATGCAATGGCATGTTGTCTATCAGTGTATTTAATACGGTAGAATGGTGGTTGTGTAGTATTTAATGAGATAGTGATAGGTGGTGGGGAAATGCCTCTCATTTCTCCAATCAACCTTTTTTGGTCGAGCTATTTTCTCGATTGTAGGTCTCTTAACCATGTCGAATGATGGAACTCCTGAGGTCCGAAAGCTTCTATGCCTAAAGGACTAACGATCGTACTCGAGTTAATCGACCTCTTCTGGTCGACTAAAGGATATGGATAACTTAAGTTGGTCCCACGTATTCTTGGTCCTAGTCGGCTATTATTTAGCCTATTGGGCTCGACTCACTTCTCCATATCAAATACTATGTTGAATGATTATGTTGATTTTTCTTACTTTGGTACAATTGTTTTAGACTACAAAGCTCTTCTAAATGAGTTAACAAATCGTGGTGTTGTTCTTATTGGTTGTTCAGTGAATCAGGCTGCTTATTGTCTTGTTAAAGTCTCTTTTTCTTTGTTTGAACCTACTATGTAAGAGGGTTATATTTCTACATATCTATCTGATGTAATAATTTCTAATTTGCAAAGAATTTTTCCTTTAATGTTGAAAAAAAAATCAACACAACTATTCTAGATATATAATTATATCTACACATACATATTTTCAATAACCTATAAATGTATGTGTTTATTCAAATTCTTTTAAAAAAAGGTCTGATAATTATACTATGCCTTCAACTCAAAATTAAAGATAAGGCACCCCGAGGAGTGGTCCCGGCGCCGCTCGCCCGGCGGTCGCCAACAACCTGTACCTCAATGTATTAAACCGCTTGGAAAGAGATGAAACTACCACATGTCATTTCCTACACTAATCAAGCAACTTTTTCACCTGAACTAGCACTCTAGGAGGGTAGGAGTCCTCCACAGGCTAATTTTATCTTTATTAATTAATTATTACTTCTTTACCTTAATTTATTTTATAGTTTAATTGGCTTGCTTTTATTTGTTTTAATAGATTCACCTATCGATCTGGCCGCCCTGCTTGGCACCTATGAACCCTCCAAAGTAGGCCCTAGAGGCTAGGGGGAACCCTCAATATACACGAACATTGTATTTTAGTGTAAAAACAATAAAAAATCATACATTAAAAAATATTATTTATCTTCCTTAATTACAAGAACTCCCGATCGAAAAAGCAAAGCAATATTTTTTGAACTAGAAACTTTTAGGAAATGTTTGAATATGTTTTTCTTGTGTTTTGGATGGTATATTTTGAAACAAAATAAATTTTAGAAGTGAGATTGAAAATTTTGACAATGAGATTAGAAAATTGATGGATTTCTATTTATATTTTGAATAACAATTAAACAAAATATTTTGCAAAGAGTTTGTATGTTTGCTTGTATTTTAGGATATTTTATTATTTGTATTAAATCAATTATTTTTTTCTGGTATGATTATTAGGGAGAATTAGAATTAAACATTAATTTACATCTAAATATATATTATATAAAATAATTTAAAATGCATATGTATGTAAATACAATGATTGGATACAATTTTAAAATATTATTGTAATAAATTGTTAAATAATAATGTAGAGGATGAGGGTTGAGGATTTTTTTCGGTAAAATAATTAAAAATATTATGGGTGTTTTGGGAATATTATACAAAAATTTATTTATGTTTCGGAATGTTTTGGGGAAGGATTTTCTTCCCTCAAAACACAACCAAACACTCCCCTAGATTTTACGCAGAACAAAAAAAAAAAAAAAAAAAAAAAAAAAAAAAAAAAAAAAAACGATAACACTGGTGACTTTCAAATTTTAGAGCTTTTCTTTTTAATTATTTATTATTACTTATCTAAAAGAATTATTGCATATCCTCTAATTAAAGATGGTTGCACTCTAATGCGAAAAATTCTTATATGCACGGGGTTAAAAATATCAAATTATTTGGTCCTTTTCACATTTATGCATATAATAACTTTTCTTATTAACTTAAAAAAGGTTTGAGCTCAAATTAACTGAAATTGTATATTAAGTTCATGTTATAACTTTTAGCAGGTTTATTAATTAAAAAAGAGAATTCTGATTTACGAATTAGGACGACATTCTTGAAATACCCAATTAATTATGAAAAAGTTATGATCAATTAAATTTAATTATAAGTAATATCATTTATATATGATTTAGTTAAGATGCATCAATCGTTTCCCATAAAAACAATTTGTAGGTAACTTTAGAGTTAGAATGTTGGAGACAATGTGAATCAATTGAATGATGATTTTGAAATGAAATTAGTTTTGTTTATTTGTATTTTGAATAAGGTTTTAGTGAGAAAGAGAAAAATGGCAAAAAGAAAAACCAAGTTCCATCTTATGGCTTTTCAAAGAGAATAGAAATCAATTTCGTCTCGTGAAATTTTTGTATAAAATTAAATGTGATTTTTATGGCATATGCCGGTGGAATATTCGTTGATTTGCTACTTTCGTCCTATTTTTAAGACATTATTAATTAGTTTTGATAGTCGGATGGAAAAATGTATTAGAAATTAAATTATGTCTAGTTATATTTTGGGAGATGAGAGAAATTTTACAATAAACATCTTTTTATACAAGTTTTTATTCGAAGAGTGATGTCACATCAAGTTTTTATATTGTTATGTAATATTTGGTTAGTGGTGTAATAAACTAATATATATTTATATTAAAATAATGACTAAAAGAGATATATATTTCTTGTTTGATGTCAAAGTTTGAAATGAATAGAATTTTTTTAATAATATTTTGGGAAAAAAAGTCTAATTTTAGAATAATATATTTGATTATATTTTAAAAATATTGTTGTGGAATGAAAGCATTATCCAAAAACATATTCAAACATAGCCTTTGGCCCTGTTTGTTTTCACTTTTAAATCCATTTTCATTCAATTTTATTATTTAGAAATGAATTATCAACAGATGCTTACTATTTTTACTGAAACCCTAGCTCATTTTAAACTCAAAATTCATTTCTCAATAATTTATATATCTTCTCTTCTATTTTTATTATCACTATCTACTTTCACTATAATCTATTAAACCCTATATAACCATTACTTTTTTCACATAATTTATTAAGTAGAAACTTATTTTTAAATTATTTTTTAATTTTTGAAAATACCAAAAATAAAAAATAAAAATAAAAACATAACCAAACAGCTTCTTAGGATATCTAACAATTTTTTCAACTGAGGCTTAGCTTGTGCGAATGTAATAACAAAATTTTAGTTTTTTTCCCCTAGGATTTAATATCAGCCTATATTAACAAAATTGTGATTTAATTTTGAAGAATAGTATTGAAGAAATATATACGATTGGAATAAAAAGATAAATTGATTGTACTGTAAATAATTGTAAGGCGTGTTGTAAATATAATTTTATTTAGAATTTATTTCACAAAGAATGCTAATAGCATAATAGAATTTCCCCCCCATTTGCTTCCATTTCCAAAGCCTATTTTCATTACCAACACTGTTTGAAAATGAAAAACTATTAATTTCTATCTATTTTTGTTTAAAATATTTTTTATTTTTATTTTCATACCTTATCATCCTATTTTGACATCAATCAAATTCAAATTTAATTTGACATAAAATATCAACTATCATTTTAAAATTAATAAAAAAATATATTTTAAAAAATAAATCTTTTAAACATAAAACATATAAATCAACTAATTTTTCAATTTGTACCTATTCTAATAATTATTCTTGAACAAATATTCAAATGCAATATCATTTGAATTTTTAAAATTATAATTAAGTTGTCATGAAAACAGAAAATCAAAATCAATATGTATCCAAACGGCTCGAGCTTGGTAAGGCAGCGCCTCGTCCCCCATTTGCTCCCTTGAATTCACCAAATTGGACATAGCAATGTAACGCCATTAGGACCAAAAACTGTCGGTGACCGACCTAGTTATCGAGGGTGTTTTTGACCATTTATATGTTATCGAATCATTAGACATTAATTGATGAGGTGCAACGTCACCACACAATATGCAGCGGCGAAGTGCGTTTTAAACGGCGCAGTCAAAATCATCATGCATTTTTTTGTCCTTCTTGTTGTTGGGTATATATTTTTTTTTCTCCCTCTTTTTCACTTAATAATGTTCATCCGTTTAAGTTTGAAATTTCATTTTGGAAAACTAGAAATTATGAGAGAGAATTTATAAAAAATTCAAGGAAACTATTCATTTGCCCTTCAAATTTGTAGTTGAAAAGTTACCATTATCATATTATTATTTTCAATTAAAGAAATTTTGAAAAAATTATTATTTTCAAGAATAAAATATAACATCGAGATGTTAAAAAATAATAATAGGAGCGTTCAACTTGCAGCACGTGTGTAAACTTATAATATTATGGCTACGTTTGGTTACATTTTGTCAAAATGAATTTATTTTGGTAAAATATAACCAATAATTTATTTTGACAAAATATAACTAAATATATGTATCATTTTTTTCTGCCAAAACAATACATACTAATTCTCAAAACACGCTTTCAAATTAATTGATTTATCACCAAAAATTCCATATACATATAATAATTTTTTGTCGTTATTTTTAAGATCAAAAAATCATATTCAATCATCATATATACATATTATATATTTTATTATTGTTTTTCAATAAAAAATATTATTCAATTTTATTTTCATTCCAAAAATTCAATAAAAAATATTATTTTGACTGTTATAGTAAAAATTATCTCTTCTCAAAACATAAACAAACGTTCCAAAATTTTGTAAAATAATTTTCTAATTATTCCCAAATCATAAACAAACATACATTTCATTCCCCAACCTTACTCCCAAAATTCATTATCTCCAAATATATAATTCATATCCAAGCATTATCTATGCTTTTGAAATATTTCTCTTATTTTACTAAAATAAAATATTATGAACGACAATTCATTTAAAACTACTTTTTAATTATGTATCCTAAAAATGCAACACTGTTTTTCAGTACTGTGCTCGATTTACAACCTTATCGGATAATCATCACAAGAAGCTAGATGCTGCTGGCCAAATCATTACCATACCACACTTTCATAGATTATCGCTTAAGCTCATTCAAACTTATACTTGTAACAATTGGGAAGCTAAGTCCCGGTTGTTTTCATTTTCAAATTTATTTTCATTTTGATCAACATTATTTTATTTTTATCTCAAAATGCATTATTCAATGATTCATAAGTCTTTTCATAGTAATTTATATATCTTCCCTCAATTTTCGTTATTATTATGTTTCTCTACCTATAATCTACTAAATCCTATACAATTATTATTTTTCAAATAATCTATAAAAAAAGTTTATTTTCAATTTAATTTTTTTTTTGTCTTTTTAAATTTTAAAAATGCTGAAAATGAAAATATACACAGTTAAAAATTGAGTATAAACAATTTGGTAAATTAACTTGATATAAGATAATTCAACAGGCTCAAGCCCTAGCTGGCAGTCAACCATCATTTGACTAGACTTTCTATCCGATAGGCCCAGGCCCAATCAGTTGCGGCCCAAGCCAGTAATTGACCAATTTGCGACATTAGGACTTCAATCTAAGCGGACATTTAAAACCACCAAGACTCGATCTAGTTGGTCGACCTTAGCCAACGTGTCGAAGTTTTGAGTTTAGCATCTAATAACAAGGCCCTAGAGAGAAGCTGACTAGATGTGGCCCAATCCTCAACTTCCATGGTCAAGGAAAGATGATAGTCTCTCTACCCCATTAAATGATACATCAGGTGGCATGCCTCCTCATTAATGGCCCCTTTTACAGCCACATACAATCCGGCACATCCCTAGTGTACCTCTTTGTCCTAGAAAGCAGGAGGTGGTGCCATCTGAAATAGTATAGCAATTGGATAAGACCTAAAAACCCCTATATGATAACACATGATCTTCTCCAAGTGATAGGGACATCATGGACATATTAACCTTCTCGAAAAGATTATAAATAGCCTACAACTAGCCTCTTGAAAGGTATACACATTTCATCCAAAGCCCCCACTCTGCTACTCTATTTTCTGGTCAATTATTAACTTGAGCATTAGAGTGCTTTAGCCAAGGGCTTCTCAGCTAGCTTGACATTTGTTGATAGGTTGCAAGACTTAGCCTTGACGTCACAACAAATATCCTATGCGACCTAACTTGTGGTTAATCCCTTTGGATTCCAACTTAACATACCTCTCAAACAATTTTTACCTTAGTTATTTTGGCGCTATTTGTGGAAAAATTGAGTCTACAACTTTGAAAATAGTTAGCACTAAGCAAGCTGTATCTGAGAGGGAAGAGGACCAAAAATCTCCATCTCCTCAGCCTCAACCCAAGAACTCGACCTTGTTGGACCTAGTGCTAGCTTAACTAAATAGTTACTTTGACCATGCCTTAGCTTATGTAATTGATAAGTGAATAGATATCCACTCAAATCTTTGCTCAACTCATAGCAGCCCTCAACTGACATAACAATCTTCATAGGCTAACCGCTAGTGCTACCCCTTAGCCTACCTAGCTTGAAGAGAGGGCCCCCAGAGAGAATAGAGATCGACCAGACTCTAGGTGACCACCCACCAATCTTGGGCAGTACCCGAGGGAAAAAGCATGCCTAAATCCTAGGAAAGAAGTAATCAATTCGGTTGATCACTGTGCTTGACCTAATCATGCCCCCCGTAGCACGACAAAGTTGAGCACCAAAAATCCTAAGCAAATAGGAACATGTCCTAGGCCAATCAAAGAAAATGGGATGAAGTATCCCATCAGGTCCAATAGATGAACAAATGTTTAGAAGAGATCTCAAGGAGGAACTTAAAAAAGAACCCTTGCTATGAAAGAGCTCAGAGGTTTTGCCAAGAGTGAGAGTCACCATTTGTGCAATAGATTATCGATAAGTGCATCACTGTAGTCGCTAAGGTCCCCATTGGACAACCAAGATATGACAGCTCGTAGAACCTAAATGAACACTTGCTATAGTTTGAGCACATGATACAGTTGCATGGGCACAATAAGTACATACATGCAAAGATGCTGGTCACCACTTTCCAGGGCATTACGCTCGATTAGTTTGTGAAGTTAGAACATTGTTGATATATTTGTACAACCAGTTTTGTGACAAGTTCCTTTATCAATTCGCCAATAGGAAAAAAGCGAAGCCCCTTCACACTCATTTGCATACAGTGAGGCAGAATGAGGTAGAGTCTTTTTATGGTTTCTTTACTATGTTCAGCATAGAGGTCCTAAAGATCAAAGACTCAAAGATCGAGTTTCCAATTAATGTGCTCTTTTTAGGTCTCCACCACAAGGAATGTTCCAATGCGTTGGTCAGGTAGCGACCCAAGATGATGAAAGAGCTCATCGATCTCGCTAAGAGATTCATAGCATAGGAGGATATGAACAAGCTGAAGTATGGAAATCCAGAGGCCAACAAGAAAAAGGGAAAAGAGAAAGATGATCATCAACATAAAAACGGTTGTCGATTCCCAATCAAGTGCTTCCATAACTACATGCCCATCAATACTACAAGGAAGGAGGTTATGTTTACCATCCAACACAAAAACCTCCTCAAAAAGCCTAGAAAGCTAATCGAGACAGAGGCCATTAAGAGATCAAAAAGTAATACTACTTCCACAGACGAAAAAGCCACAACACGGAGGACTATTTTAATCTCCCTTGAGATTGAAAAGCTTATTTGGCAAAGCCATTTGAAAAAGTTTGTCGATGGGCAAGTATTTTAAGCAACCAACAAAGCTGACCAGACTCTGCGTAGAGAAAGGTTGACCAGCTGAAGGAAGAGAATAAAAGAAATAAACCTACCCACATATCTAAAGAGTTATAGACACCATTGCTAGAGAACTGACATGGGGTGGAGGGAACTCCAAATTAGCCAAGAGACAAAGTCAGCCTAGACTAAAATCTATAAAAATCCTCTCTGATAGAAATAATCTACCAGCTTTCAACTAGCTCTGCATCAATCTCCATTTTAGACATTAACTTGTCTCATGTCACAGACCAAAGAGCTAATAAAAAGTTGGATTGCCTCTAGTTGTATCTGTAGCAATTGTAAACTTTGAGGTCAGAAATATATTGGTTGACAAAGGCAATTCAACAAACATAATTTTTTTGTCAATCTTGAAAAGAATGAATATGAGCAAGCTAAAGTTCGATCCTATATGTACCCCTCCCATTGGATTCGGGGGGTTGAAGATCATGCCTGAAGGATCCATAAGTCTCTCTGCAGCATTTAGTGAAGCTCTCAGGCAAAGAACTTTTATGTTGAATTACCTGATCATTGATACTTCATTTGCTTACAATACTATCATTAGGCGGCCAACCCTAAATGAATTTTGAGCTATTATTTTGACCTACCACATGAAGGTTAAATTTCCAACTATTGTTGGGACAGGTGAACTACTTTGCAGCATCAAAGAAGCTTGGCACTACTATATTATCTCAGTTGAAGCAAACGAGCAGAAGGCTTGACCTAAGCTAACACCTTTGGGGGACGCCCCAACAGCAAAACCCAAGGATGAACAATTGAGCAAGAAGTGAAAGTTGAAAGACACCAGGGTTGAGCTCATAAAAGAATTCAAGACAATTGAGTTAAAGCTAGGCAACCTAGATAAAATGACCAGGATTGGGATAGATTTGGGCAGCACCATGGAGTACCTTATGGTCAACTTTCTTAGGAGAAATGTTGACATTTGTGCTTGGAAAGCTTCTGACCTCCAATGAATCGACCCAAGTGTTATTATTCACCATCTAAATATGGACCCTTCTTTTAAGCCGGTGAAACAGAAGACAAGGACCTTTAAAGCTAAAAGATGTCAGATTATCGAAGATGAGGTCAATAAGCTTTTAGATGTAGGCTATATTGTAAAAATTTAATATCCATCTTGGTTTTGTAACGTGGTCTTTGTCCCTAAGAATGAGAGTAAGTGGCGAATGTGTAATAATTTCACTAATTTAAATAAAGCTTGCCCTAAGGATCCTTACCCTTTACCTCATATAGATTTATTAGTAGATTTCGCTGCTAGTTGTGATTTGCTAAGTATGATGGATGCATTTCAAGGTTACTACCAAATTTTCATGATACTTGAAGATAGGGATAAGTCCTCTTTTGTCATCTCTAATGGTGAGTATTACTTTCAAGTCATGCCATTTAGATTTAAAAATATAGAAGCAACTTATCATAGGCTAGAGAACTTTATGTTTAACAATGAAATTTGGAAGACCATGGAGGTCTATGTCGACGACATGATTGTCAGAATTGAAAGAGTAGAAAACTATTTAGCCGACCTCAACTATACCTTCTCGATATTGTGAGATTTTGGCATAAAGCTTAATCCCAACAAGTGCACATTCAAGGTCAGGGGAGGCAAATTTGTGGGTAATATGGTTAGTCAAAGGGGGATCAAAGCAAACTTATAAAAAAAAAAGCTATATTGGATGTTGCGCCTCTTTGCACTATTAAGGGTGTTTAATACCTGGTCAACAGAATCATAGCACTTGGATGGTTCAATACCTAGTCAACAGAATCATAGCTTACCCTTTTTGAAGATACTCAGGAATGTTAGGAAATCAGGTTTTCAATGGGGCCGTGAATGCAATTAGGCCCTCATCGACTTAAAATAATACCTTTTTGCAGCACCAATGTTAGCCAAGCCTGAGGTTAGGGAAGTTCTCTATATTTACTTGGCAGTTTTCTCTGCAATAATTAGCTCAATTGTGATGTCAACCACAAAAGGTGCCCATTAACTTGTGTATTATAATAGTAAAGCTTTACAGGGTCCAAAACACAACTACTTGGAAATTGAAAAATTCGCCCTTACCCTAGTTACTATAGTAATGAAGTTGAGGCCTTACTTATAATCCCACACCATCATCGTCTTGACCAACTACCTATTGAATTAGTTATTATCAAAACCTCACCTCAAGAAGATTAATAAAATGGGTCATCAAATTAGGAGAATTCGACATTACCTTCCATCCCTATATTGCTATCAAGGCCCAAGTGTTAGCTAACTTCGTGGCAGAAAGTCTCTTTATCTTAGATTTTGTCGTCGAAACCCCTTAAATGTGGACCTTACATGTTAATGGATCCGCAACCTCATTAGGGGAAGAATTAGCATCTCTTTGCAATCTCCCCAAGTAGAGAAATATGACTTCGCTGTCAAGTTCAACTCTCTTGTCACAAATAATAAAGCAAAGTATGAAGACCTTCTTATGGTCATACGAATGACTATAGACAGGGGAGTCAAGCATTTGGCAGCCATTACCGACTCCCAGCTCATAGCAAAACAAGTCGAGGAAAACTTTGAAGCTAAAGAATCCACAATGACCAGGTACCTAGTTGAGGTAAAGAAGATACAATACTAGTTCAAAAGCTTTACCTTTAGCTAAGTCCTCCAAATAAAGAATGAGCAGACTGATGCATAGTTAAAATTTGCTAGCTCAACAAAAAGGACTAGAGATAGAATAATTGCATTCTAATTGCCAACAAACCCTCTATAGATGTTCGCAATCAATACCTAGTGAGGCAGATCAAAGATGCATCTCTTTCTTGGCAGGATAGGGTGATAGCTTACTTAAGAGATGGAACAACCCCAGAGGATAAGGCTTAAGCACGTCACCTCAGAGGCCCAGCAGCAAAGTTTGCTATTGATTACCATAGTCAGCTTTATAAGAGCTTGATTTTTGGAACTCCACTGCAGTGTTTATGACCAAAACAAGCTTTTAAAGTCCTATGCGAAGTTCATACAGGCCTCTATGGCAACTACTTAGGAGAACAATCTCTAGCCGATAAACCATCAAATATAGGTATTTTTGGCCAACATTATTGAAGGATGCAATCAACTTTGCCAAGAAATTCCTATCCCGTTAGGTCCACTCAAATATCCCCCACTGGCCTACAGCAACCCAAGTGTTTGTACAAACACATGACCATTTGACCAAAGGGGATGGATATAATTATTTCTTTTCCAAAGACTACAGGCTAAAGGAAGTTCATGATAGTCGTCGTTGAATATTTTACTAAGTGGGTTGAGGCAAAAGCAATTCTCAAGATAACCAACGTGGCCATCAAATGTTTTATATAGAAAAATATTATTTGCCATTTTGGCTTGCCTAAAGTGATGCTATTTAATAATGGCACACAATTTCAAATCAAGAATACTAAAGGCTGGTGCGAAAGCATAGGAATTCAATAGCATTTCATCTCAGTCGGAACCCTTAAGCTAATGACCAAATGAAGGTCACAAATTAAACAATCCTCAACCACCTCAAGGCTTGACTTCAAGGGACCAAAGCAAGTTGGGCAAACGACTTGCCTGGGGTACTTTAGGTATATAGGATAACTCCCCGAATAGCTACTGGTCACAATCCATGCAATTTGGTCTATGGGTTAGAGACAGTTGTCCCAACAAAACTAATACAACATACTATTTGGGTGATCCATTATAACCTTATCAGGAACATCTCTGAAAAAGAACTCGACTTGGAGACTATTGATGAGCTACAGTAGCAAGCATACACCATAATGCAATGCTATAGGTTGAAAATAGCATAACATTATAACAAAGGAATTTATCTATGGAGCTTCAAGGTTGGTTACCTTATCCTTAGAAAGGATAAAGTTTCGAAAAATATAGTTAAGCTTGACTTGAAGTGGGACAGCCTCTATTCTATGGTTAAGGTTGCGAAGCACAACGCATACCGACTTGCAGATATGGTCAGCAATGAACTCCTATGATTGTGGAATGTAGTGAATTTAAAGAAATTCTATATGTAGAGAGACCTCAAGTCCCTACTATTTTATCTTGTATCAATAAAAACATTTACATATTTTACAGTTATTTGCTTACACCATCAAAATAAAATACTTTGCAAAAATAAACTAATTATATTGTGTACAATCGACCTCACAGTCGATCGCAACATCATCAGTAAGGGCTCTCATCTAATTTAATGAACAATATGATTGTTCATGGATGGCCTCGCAATTGACTAAAGCGGTGGCTCCAAGCCATTAAGCATGCAAGTAACGCATCTATGGTAGACTACATAGTCGACCACAATAATGGTTCCAAGCTAGTAAGCACGCAAGTATTATGTCTATGGTTGATCCCACAGTCAACCATAGCAATGGCTCCAAGCCATTAAGCACACAAGTAACATGCCCATAGTTGATCCCATAGTCAACCACAACAATAGCTTTGAGCTATTAGGTAAGTAAGTAAGTTTATGGTCGATCCTGTAGTCAACCAAAGCATTGGCTCCAAGCCACTAACCACAAAATAGTACATTTATGGCTGGTTTGTAGTCAACCAAAATGGTGGTTCCAAACTACATATAACATGGCATTTTAGCCCAACTAAATAAGAGAGCTATCCGCTCAATGTCATACCGAAGTCAATCTCAAGTTGTTTAGAACAATGAGCAACAACTTTAAGTTAAAACTAGCATATACTTGCTTAAAAATTTTAACCTTGCAATTGAAGACAACCACACCAAAAAACATCAAACATATATAATTCACAACGTCAAATTAATATGGTTGATTTAATGGCACTATTTGATCATAAACTTCATTAACTTTATTAAGAAGTTCTTATACGATTTAAGATTAAATATATTATATTATCGATTACAATAGCCAATATTTGACAAGAGTAACAAAGTGAAAAGCCAAACAAATATGCAATATGCGTTGATAAACATAACGTCCCATTTCATTAGCTTCAATAATTTTTGGTTACATTCTAAAGGAAAAAAAAATTCATTGGCATGTTTGTTAAAAAATATTTCAAGGGTCTTCAGTTCAACCCTGATCTCTCTAGCCTGACAGCATTTGTCGCTTCCTCCTTGATCATTTGGTTGAGTTCATTAGTGAGACTTCGCCATGAGGGCCAAGCATCATCAACCAAGAAAGAATGCTTACCAATAGGAAAGAAGTTAGCCACATTGATTTTTTCATCACGGATGTTAAACATAAAGTCATTGTCAAAATCACACTCTGTAGTTATTACCTCAATCTAATCTAGGTGTTTAGGCATGACCTTAACAATAAGGGTGACAACAGGACCTTTTTTGGGAGTAAGCTCATTGGGATTTTGCTTCTTTGCATGAGCAGTCTCATCAAGGTCTAGATACATATGGAGTTACTTGTTGAGCATGGAATTTAGGTGCTAGCTGTTTGCGAAGTAGATTGAGCACCCAAGAAACTCCAACTGCTTAAGAGCCTTCTTGAAGGTATTTTTCACATCGTCGATGGAGAAGACGCACTGGCATCCTATAAGGCTAAAGTTAGCATGAATTGTTGTACTGTCTCTCGTCAAACATTGGGCAACGTCACCATGAGCTCAACCAGTGTCATATTGCAACTTGGCATCTACTCAGATCTTTTTTAGCATCTCTTCAACAAAGCTCTTCTTGGTGGCTGTTGTAATTACTTAGGCATATTTCATCTCGAGCTGAGCATAAACATTCTCTAGCTCCTTAGTGAGCTGCTTAATCCAAGCTTGCATGGACTCAACCTAAGCCTTAACCATCTCCACCTCAGCCTGGTCCCTATGGAGTCTGTCTTACTCATTGAGGGTAAGCTGCGACCTCCTATGAAGATGATAGCCAAGTTGGCTAACCTAAGATAAAATTTCAAATGATATAATTAGAAACACAAATATTGAGAACAAGAATTTCACTAGCGTGATGCTCGACTAGAGTTTTACCATATTTGAGTGGTAGGCTTAGCCCTTAGCATGTTTATCTAGCTCATGTCCATCATTTTTTGCTAGTTGGATGAGAACAAACCAGCCATCATCACGTTAAGGGACAGAGAACCACTTGACCATGTCGTTATCACTGACATGGAGTTATGAACTACCATGTCAATCCCAAATTGAGGAAAAGACAAGTCAACCAGTTGAAACAACTTGTTGATGTCTCGATGACCACATATATCATAGCCCATCGAAAGGCCAAAAGATCGGGCTGGGCATTTGCTTTTATCAGTGGCCATCTTCTTTGGTGCAGGCCTACCTTATTTGATGGCTACCCTCATGCGCTGTGGAGATAGACTTGGAGTCGAGGCAGTTAAAGGGCAGGTCGGAGATGCTGTTAGTGTAGGCAGCACGACACGTGGTGGTTACTACCTAGGTTGCAACTCCTCAATGAGTACTCATGCTTTGATGCGGCTCTTGGCTCCTCTAAGCCTGGGCCAATACTTGAGCTCTTATTTGGTTCATGATTTCTTGTTGATCAGCAAAGGCATAAAATAAACCAGCATTAATTTTGACCACATAGTTAAAACAGATGCCATATTATAACAGAAACTAAAGTTTCTACCTAGTTGATCATCAACAAGCAATCTTAAATCAGTAGGCAATAAGCTTGCAAGAACTAGATTCCTCTCTTTGATATACCCTAAGGCCTTAATTTTCCTAAACTCCACTAAATTCTGCACGAAAGTGTTGGGCCAAGTTAAGGTTTCATTCCTGGGCATCTCAATATGCGTCCGTACCACCCCCTAGAAATGTCAAAACCCTCTAGTCCCTGGATGTAAAGATAATATTTTTTTCACTCCTGGGCATGGGACGAAGCTGGGGTTACTAGAAGAAACGTTCATCGAGGGTGGGCTATGAGGTAGTAAAACCTCAACTCTTCCATACTCCCCGACTTTTGGGACATGAAGAGGTGGAAAAGATTAGATAATTTGGCAAAAGTGGCATGTTGGTCATGTATATGCATGAGGATGGCAAAACTGTAGATGGTCAAGAAATAATTTGGGAGTACTTAGCTTATATACACTTGTAAACCCTATAACAAGTCGATCATAGTCCAGTGAGAGGGAACTTAAGCCTATATTTAAAGGCTTTCTCAAATATAGTTATGCATCTGTTTGAAGGTCAATGCATTCTATCAGAAGGTCTAAAGATGATCAACTCTTACCCAGGGAGAACATGAAAATATTGTCTTATAAGTACAAGTTGAAGGGAGTAATCTTAGATACTATCTCACTGTAATAATTAGGTATAAAAATTTAACCTCAAGAAATAGGTTATTAGCTTGGCCCTACCTTATCACTAGCAACAGTGCGCTCATTACTCGAGCTAATTAATGTCGAGCTATCACTCGATGAACTATTCAACCTGCTAGTTGAGCCAAACAACCTTGTTGCCTCACTATCACTTCCCTAGCTATCACTCTTATCAAACACACTCAACATTATATTAATATGGTATTATAATAGAGAATGATTTACGTATTTTAAAGCTCTAAAGTATAATGTAGTAGAAAGCACTTGAAATGCCTCAATCAATCTCTTGGATTGTTGCAAAAGTGAAAATGGATTTTTTCATTATAGCTATGTATTGCCATCATAGTGCGGTAATCAAAATGATCATAATTATTATATAACTACCGTTGGCGTTTCAGTTAGCACAGCATAACTGCTCTATTAATTGCATTAAACCCTGGTCGATTTTTGAGTGCCCTGGTCGAATACTAGAAGTCTCCTCTAAATGCTATGGACTTTTATCAAGCAATCTCACAATGCCTCACCATATGATTACTTCCCATTTCTTCATGTCGAATAGCTTGCTCAAGATTGGGAAGTGGGGGACTTATGATATAAGATAATCCAATAGGCATAGGTTGAAGCTGGTAGTCAACCATCATTCGACCAGACTTTATATCCAACAGGCTCATGCCTAATTAGTACAGCTCAAGCTAATAGTAAACCAATTTGCAACCTTCGGACCCTCAATCTAGGTGGACATTTACAACTACCAAGACTTGACCTTAGCTAACATGCTAAAGTTTTTAGTTTGACATTTGATGACAAGGCCTTAGCAGGAAACCGACTAAACGTAGTTTTTCTTGTCGGTCCAACCCCTCAACCTTTATGGTCGAGGAAAGATAATAGCTTCTTTGCTGCATTAAATGACATGTCAGGTGGCACTTTTTTGCATTAATGGCACGTGCTTTTGCCCATACCATTTTTTACAACTGCATATCGAGTAGCACGCCCTTAGTGTACCTTCTTATCCTGGAAAGTAGGAGGCGATGCTACCTAAAATAGTACGACAGCAAGAGAAGACCTAAAAGTCCCTATATGATAACAAATGATCTTCTCCAAGTGATAGGGACATCATGGACGTATCAGCCCTCTTGGGAAGATTATAAATAGCCCATAGCTAGCCTTTTGGAAGGTATGCATATTTCATCTAAAGCCCCCTCTCTGCTGCTTTATCTTCTAGTTGATTTATTAACTTAAGCATCGAAATATCTTAGTCGAGGGCTCCTCGACTAGTCTGACATTTGCAAATTGGTTACAGGACGTAGTCCTGACATCATATCAAATATCCTATTCGACTTGACTTATGGTTGATCCTTTTAAATTCTAGCCTAACATACTTCTTAAATAGTTTTTACCCTAATCATAACTAGACAAGGTAATGGACCTAAAATTAGTTAACTAAGTAAAAGGGCCAGAAAGCTTAAAGGATAAGTCAAGCACATTAAAGAGCAAGAAAAACCTTACTGAGCCTAATCTCATTAAGATTAGAATCTATAAATACTTAGTCCTAGAGAGAAATCAAGCACAAGAAATCATTTGCAAAAATTCTTAAAGTCAGAGAACTGTCAAGAAATAGAGATCTCTCTACGCACATTCTAGAGAGAAATAAAGCAATATACTATTGTCTTTTGGAAAGGACCCTAGCTCAATTTCCAAATAAAATTATTTTAGTCCCGTTTATAGGGAAGTCAAAGAAAGAAAAAGGAAGTTTGAGGATGCAAGTGAGATATAGAGTTCACCACTTCAACCTAAGTGTTACTGACATTTGAGGATGTGGAAAGCCACCTACTAGGAGCACCACTATAGTTGATGCTGGAGCTACTCTTTGACGCGTTCATTCCCTTAAAAAAAATTCCTATGAGCTAAGCATGGCTATCCGCAAACCTTATATCTTTGCTAATTCCAAAAAAATATTAAAGAGTTTGTTAGAGAGTATCACTGCTTGAATTTTAACCAACTCAACTGCTAGCATGTGGAAGAGTTGATACAACCCTACCACAGGGAATTGAGGGGCTCCACCTTACTTAGAGTAGGCTACATGAAAAATTGATCTTGAGCAAAGCATTGCTTCCCTTTTCTATCTAGATGCGAGAATTTCTAATCCTTTTCCCAGGGAAACTTTTTACATTAGCACCTACTACTACAGGATGTTGGGCTCATGCATTGGTACCTTAACCTTTGAATGATGTCAAGAACTTATCCTTACCCACAATAGTTAACGAAAAGGGTAGCCTTGATAAAGTGCCTAAAGCATGCAAGTGCATATAATCCCAAGCGTTCATTACTTTTATGTCGCTCACTATTTCACAAGAAGAGGTCCTACATGAAGCTCTACATCATGGTCTTTGTAATGCATTTTTCTTAGAAGACATGAAGGATACGAAAAAGTAGAAGACAAACAAATAATGTTATTTCCATCAATGTTATGGGCACACCACTTAGTGGTATACACACTTGAAGGATAAGATGGAGAAGTTAATCTAGTCAAGACATCTGATCACAGAATATGTGACGTAAGGGCCAAGCATCCCTATAAGCATCTAGAAGTTTAGAAAGACGTGTGATTCTATTTATAATTCAATGAGCACCAAAGGCTTATCCAACAGTATATGAACGATGGAGGTAATCTCCCTTTTGCAAGGAAATTTTAATACTCTTTAGATAACCTACCAAGATAGATTATGCTACTATTAAGAAGATAATCGAGCTTAAGTCAGTATGCATAAAAGCCCTGGTTATGGACCTTGCTTTAGGTACATTCAAAGGACAGTACCTAGTAATGAGCAATACTCTAGTATATGGAGATGTGAATCATCAAAACAACTCAAGACACCATCTAAAGTTTAGCACTAGGTGTTGTTGCTATGGGAAGTGCCTATCTTTATGTCAATCAAACAAGCCAAATTACTACATTTATGAGCACTTCCTGCTACTTCTTAAAGTACTTTTACTTTTAATTATCCTTTAGCTTTTTCTTCTAAATTTGAATAAAGCTTATACCCACTCGAGGATGATACTCATTTCTTATTTTATTCCTTTAATAAATATGAAAATTTTCATATTCTTCACATTATGCTATCTCTCCTATGAATTTGAACTTTGCAGCATCTATAAGGAGTTATTGGAAAGCTTTTAAACATAAGTCAACTATAAGGCTCCTTAAGGAGTGTGAGGAGTATGTGGTAGTCATCAAGCTATAATGACACTATAAAGCCCCTTGGGGTATGTGGTCACTAATGTAATCCTACTACAGGCCCCCAGAAAGTTGCATGGTAGTCACTTTCTCAAAAAATTCATTATTGACTCTTTTCAAGAGTATGCAACATCCTCTTAAAAAGCCCACTATTGGCTCCCTTTGGAGGTACATAGCGCTCTCTCAAAAAGACCACTATTAGCTCCTCTTAGGAGTACATGGCAACCGCTTTGAAAAAGCTTGCTAAGGAATACCTTGGAAGACACTTATGCAATCAAGCAAAATAAGATCACTTTAATTCCTCACGAAGAAAATGGTGACAATGCCTCAACACTTAAATAATATACAAAGAAATATCTGTAAATCTAGTGATTCCATATGTTGTTGCGCACTTATTACAAAGTCTCTTAAGAGACCCATAAACACATTTGTCCTCAGAGCAAAATTATTGTTCCTCATTTGGAGAACTCTACTCTATAGAAGATGGGCTAATGTATAAGGGGTGCTCTATACCTCCCTAAGATAACTTCATCACATATTATAATTACGATTATAATAGTCACTTTATATTCATAAAACTCACTAAAGTGAATGTGTTTCTTCATCAATTAAATGCCCTAAGTTCTTGAGTGATCGACAAAAGTATTATTGAATTAGCAAGATTGACCAAAAACAACAACAATCAAGAAAAAGGAAAAGATGTCCCATACGGGAGTCCTACGTGGGCACCCAAGTCTTGTGCCATGTACGAGCGCCTATGATGTACAATATCATTCCAACCCTTGATGCCTCCTATTACTAAATTCTCAAAATTTAAGTTTGCAAAATTAATAGTCATTCAATTGGTTAGGTGTTTGTAAGGGTGTAAACGAGCTAAGCCGAGCTCAAATCTAGTAAGCTCAAACTTTGTTCATCTATTAATTTGCAAGCTCAAACTCAAGTTGAGCTTGGGCGGGGCTAAACAACTAAGCTCAAGCTTGACTCGATAGAATAGATGAGCCTTATCGAGCTTAACTTGATAAAGCTCATCATAGAAAAACAGAAAAGTTAGATTCATTAAGCTTAGATAAGCTCGAGCTCGAATTTGTATCGGTTTGGATTAACTTGAGTTCATTTAAACTCAAAACAAAATTTGTAATTATAAATTTTGTTAAATAGTTTTGTTATATATTTTTATAAAAATAAAAAAGTAAATTATTGTTGTTGTTGTTGTTGTTGTTGTTATGTTGTTATTGTTGTTACTATTGTTATTTATTTATTTATCTTTATAGATTTTATTATATGAGCCTATATTATAATTATATATATGTGTGTATATATATAATAAAAAGCTCGTTTAGACCCATGAGCTTTTCAAGCTAAATATTATTGAGCTTAGCTCGGCTCATTTGACTAATGAACTCAAGCTCGGCTTGACTCGGGCTCAAAAAAATTAAGTTGAATACGAGCTTTCATAAAGCTGAGTCTGAACCGTTCGCAAATAGTCTCATCTCATTTACACCCTTGGGTGTTTGCATGAACATGAAATGAATAGAAATAAAGAAACTTTATTAAAATCAAAAGAGAGAGGTAAAAAGATGTCCAACCAATACTCACCTATAAGAGAAAATAATAATAGTAAAAGGACAAATATGTTGAATATAATACTCAAGCTAAGTGGAAAATGCTAAGTAACAACAAAGTTCTAAACATAGGTCCTATTTGCTACTACTATCCTAAGAAAAGTCTTTTCATTCTTGTGGAGCTGCTTCTTTTGGATTCTCCACTACAATCTCTATTCCAACTTCAAGACTCTTCTCAAGCTCTCTAACATCAAGGTTTACTGGGATGGTGGGATCTTACATTACCAAATCCTTTGTGGGGTGTCGCCTATCTCGCTCAAAATATAGTGATAGCTCTAAATAGTCTGCTCATATATCACCATTACCTCAATTATCTCAAAAAACTCATTAAAACCCTTAAATTCTTTGATCATATCTTTGCAAGTAGCATTTACAAGGTCTCTCTAGCAATAGAGTCTATAAGCATTTCTCTACTCTTCACCTCTTTTTCATACTTCCTTAGCATGAATTTGTTGATTAACTACTTTGGCAATCATTTTTGTAAGGTATTTTACCATAGCCAAAGCTCCTTCTGCTTGGTGAGACATTTGCTCAACTAAATTCCATCCTTACGCTAACAAAATGCAAGAAAAGGTTCAATATTAACTAATCGCTGTGAAGTTACAAAGGAGAGGAACAATGATGAAAGTAAATTAAAGTAATGAAATAAACTCGTACTTGAACAAAATCACCAGTGGCTATCTCAACCAACTAAGAAGAGAAGAATAACTTTAACTTTCCTTGATCACACTCGCTCACTATGCCTCGCATGTGTTTAGCACTAAAATAGTCTCATCTATATCCTTGTGGGAATTTACTCCATAACTCCACAACAAGCCATAAAAAAAGAATACCTTTTCTTCTCCAATATGAAAAGGAAAAGTAGTTTGTGGGCAAGTAGTAGATCCACAGTGCACTTCTCTGTGCGATCAAAAGGCAACACCTCAACCTCATCATTTGCAGCAGACATGCTTGCTACTGGCATCAATAGAGCACATGCCTTGCTTAGTAGTTGACTTAGTGGGCTCGGGTAATATCTACTTTGTGGTGTCTCCCTCTGATATGGCTCCATGATATGTCTTTAGTGTTCCTTCCTTTATTTTTTGACCTTAGATCTTGGCAAAATTTATCTTATTTGTTAATGAAGAAAAGAAAAACAAAGTCGAAACATAAATAATATGTGGAAACAAGAAATAAGTAAATGCACGCATGGAAGTAGAAGCCACAAGTCTCAAACCAAAAATACTAAGTACCAGTGGAAAACGTATAGGTGCTGTCAAAAGAAGAATCAAACAACCTAGCATAAAGATCGTGATGAACTTGACTATGAAAATTAAAGAAAGAAAACTACTCCTCTTGCAAAGAACATCTCAACCTTCGTCTTGAACTAAAAAGAACCTATCTTTCCAAGTATCTCTTGATGAAGGTAATATATAAAAAAAAATCACTATTTAGCTTGAGAAAAGAATGAAAGTAGCTCATTTGATACTTTATGCATCCCAAACAGAGTGCGGTAATAGTCTAAAGCTATTGGTAAGCCAACTTATTGAAATACTATCTAAACCCTCTAAAAGAAGCAACAAAAATTGGCACAAATTGGCTCAGATACTTGCTGTTACTTCACATTATATATAACAAAAGAGAGTTTGATGGAAGAGTAAACCTATATGAAAAGTAATTGCTAAAGATAGTAAAGTACCCTTTAGGAGGTAACATTATGTTATCTTGAGGAGAAGGAAGAATGAACATAAACTTGTTAGGGTACAAATTCTATGCCTTAAAATGTCTAACTCCTTTGGTTCTAGTAAACACTTAATATTTGCATGTCTGCAAAACTACTATCCACAACAAGAATCCTCTTAGACCTTTCATTAGAAGAACCCTTCTTTTCAAAATTCAAATTAGATGATAATGATGACTTGCTAAATTTTCTCTTATTATGAGACTCCTCAAAATTCTCTAGTCCTAGATTGGTTGCACATTTAATGGATGACTAACATTTCAAGAGGCTTACTATCCCTCCAAATTTGTTGATGTATTTAAACCTCAGGTCACTGAGTTGGGTTTTCTATTGATCGCAGATAACTTTCATACATTTTTGTTTTTTGCTTGAGAGAGCTCTCAGTAAACATTCTTTTTTTTTTTCCTTTTTTAGATTTCCTAATGTTAGGTGTAGATTCTTTGGGGAGATTCTTATTTTTAGTGATTAAAAAAAAATTGCTTGGAGGAGATGCCCCTCACGAGAGGTATACTTTTAGCAACCTCAAAGTTGCATTGGAAAGATTCACATCTTAAGGATCAAGACCTTTAATCACTTGAGAGAAGCATAATTTTAGGGTGCCTTAGGTTACCTAAAGAGGGGGCTGGTATATGTGGAAACTTAAGGACACTTAGGAAGACACACATCTTGAAGTCTTTTAGAAAGGATTTGCATATAGGGAACTTAAGGTCGCATACGGGACATATACTTTCTGTTAGAGGCGTGCTCATCAAGGGACCTTATTGTTGTTGACGGAGATTGTGAGCATTCTATGTTGGACACATAGTTGGTTAGTTTCTAAAGCTTCTCACACTTTATGTAGTTCTTTTTGCAACATATGATTTGGGGACAAAAAGTACTTAGGTTCTTGGATAAAACCACAAATTCTATGCTTGGGGTTGCTATTGATCTTTTCCTTAGGCTAGGGAGTGATTTATGTTTTGATGATCACTTAGGCTTTATGGCAGAACTTTATGCTTTGGGAATCATTTAGGAATCTCTGGCATAGCTTTTATACTTGAGCATCACTTAGAGTTTTTGATGGAACTTTACACTTTGCAAATTACTTAGGATCTCTAATGAAGCATTTATGTTTTCGGGATCACGTAATATCTCTGGTGAAACTTTATGCTATGGAGATCACTTAAAATTTCTTTTAGAGCTTTATGCTCAGAGATCATTTAAAGTTTTTTGGCAAAACTTTATGCTCTGGACATCACTTAAGATCTCTATCTTAGTTTTTATGCTTCAGAGGTTACTTAGCATCTTTAATGAAACTTCTTGTTTTGAAGATTATTTAGAATTTCTGGTGGAGTTTTGTACTCTGTGGATTACTTAAGAATTTTTATGGAATTTTGCCCTTTAGTGAACATTTAAGATTCTTGAAGAAGAATTATACTTTGGGGGGCACTTAGAAATTTTGATGATGCTTTACATTCTATGGATTAATTAGGATATGTGATGGAACTTTATGCTCCATGGATTACTTAGGACCTATGGTAAGTTTTAGTCTTGGGGCTTACTTGAGATTTCTAGAAAAAACTTTAATGATCTAGGAATTTAGAATTTTCGACAAAACTTTACACTTTAGGGACCGCTATGGATCTCTGATGGAATTTTATACTGTATGAATCATCTATGATCTTTAGTGAAACTTTTATTATTTGATTGCAGTTTTGTTGTCCAATCTCCGAGGTTAAAAGTAAGTTATGTTTCAAGAGCCTTTTAGATTTTTGAGTGAAAATTTGATGCTTGTTAGGGCTAGTGTTAACCAACTTCTGGGGTCAAAAGTAAGTTGTGTTTTAAAGATCTCTTAAGGTTTTGAGCAAAACTTTGATGCTTTGGTTGGGGATATTGTCGATCAACCTCAGGCCATCAAAACTTGATAACATGTGTTCTATTTATAAATTAGCAATGATGCATGATATAAGAAGTGAAAATTTTATTACTGTAAAACCATAACAAGTTTGGAAGTTATTCAACTATTATATAAATGGATTAATTCACTATCTATAGTCTAGAAAGTAAAGAGAGAAAAGTAAAAACTTCGGATATAACATTATTAATAACTTACATCAAAATAAGTGCAACTATCATGTATAGAATCTTTTTAACTAGCTGATGTTCCATGTTTCGGGCAAGTTCTTGCCACATAATGCAACAACTTATATGTTTTAGCTTCATAGTTTTTACTA
Organism: Jacaranda copaia; assembly: GCA_014898725.1. Taxonomy (NCBI): domain Eukaryota; kingdom Viridiplantae; phylum Streptophyta; class Magnoliopsida; order Lamiales; family Bignoniaceae; genus Jacaranda; species Jacaranda copaia. The sequence goes on from JACGDI010000821.1 coordinate 596,531, forward strand.
CTTTATAAGGTTTTTCCACGTAGAATCTAATTTCTAGTTGTGGAATCATTTCCTATACATTCTCCTAAGATGATAAAAATGACACACGTGGTGGGTAAGTTGTTAGCATCACATGACTAGGACTCTCTCTGTCTCTATCCTATGCTGAAGAGACCATCCCGATGATTTGATGTTACCAGTTGCAGAAACCCTATTTCAGATTAATGAATATTGAAAAAAATAGAAGCAAAAACTATCTCCTAAACCCATAGAAATCCTACTTTTTTGCATGCCAAAAAAAATCCTTTTTTGAAAAAAGACAAAAGAAAAAATTCAAAAAACAAAAAAGAAATTGACGATAAATTTTTTTATAAGTTCTTGTCAAATCAGTTTCTATAATTTATCCTTCAAATGATGGCATTCCTCCATCTTCTGCCCTTTATCATGATGGAAATAGTAATACTTCATTGTTCTTTGTCTCTTTGGAGTCATCTTTAATTCTTCTACATCTCTCCACCAAGCCCTGTTTTTTGACCACGATCATATTTTCACTCCTAGTGCATTAAAGGGTTATATCTGGCAAACTTAAAGAGGGAAACTTATTTTCTCTCTTCTTATCTTTTGTTAGAGATCAACTCTTCTTTTCTTGGTTTTATTTTTACGATTCACTAAAAGGGCAATCATCTCTCTATATGTGAATTTCTCACCTTGGGATAATAGCTCCGTTAGCATAGCTGGGGTTTTTCCCCATTATGGACTCTTTAAACCTTTAGTGCCTAAGACGTAGATAGATTCTACGCTTGGGAGTTCTTGACTGAGAATTGAGATGATGGATTTTATGGACAATTTGGATAAAATGATTGATACACTCTTTTAAGGCTTTCCTTGCTTTTGCTTAATGGCAAATTTATATATTGCAATCTTTGAGTACTTCGTATTAAAAGGAAGTTATGTAAGAATTACTACATCAATTGCTCCAGGCCAATGATAGGCCCAATGAGTAATTGGTTGAACCATATAAAGGTACATTTCATGAACATCATTCGGATATCTTGCATTAGGCCGCCTAACTTAGTTCATACCATACCGTTAGAGCAAGAAAATTTTCTATATGCTTTTGGAAGCCTCAAGTTCCATCAAGCTCTTGTAAGTTGGAGACTTGGACACTATGGGGAAAGTGACTCTATGAAAATTGCAAGATAAAATGGGCTATGCGAGAGAGAAAAGATTGTAAGAGAAAGCATTTATCAGCACCTTCATGCATTAGCTCAAGCATATAGTTCGAGTAATATATTCAATAGCATAAGTTTGACATTTAAAATTGGGGCCAAGAGAGATGTTTGCCTATTAGGTTGTTGGGAGGGGGCCATTACCTTACTTAACTCTTTGGGCAATCCTTAGCTATCTTTGAAGTTAAGGAGGCTTCTTAGCTTCTATAAGATGATTGAGATTACTCAGTCTATAAATGCATATTTGGTAACTACTTTAATAGCAACTTAAGCAAATGCATCTTCAACTAGTATCAATAAGGCTTTTTGATGATCTACATCATTAGGATGGGTCTTACAGTGCCCATCTATTTTCCCATTATTTAATGAATTAGAAAAATTTCCAAATGATGCCAAATACTATGTTGGAATTTGTCCTTGAGGGTCTCTTCGAGAATACGTAGTTTGAGATGAATGCTGTGGGGCTCCAATTCGCTAACACTCTTGCTTAGAGAATTTGCTCAGTCATTAAAGTGACTCCATACCATTTTTTTAATCATTAGTCTATAGTGTTAGGATTTATACGTCAAGCTATTATGCATAAGGATCTATTTTAATATCATGTGATGTTTTTATCATATTTTTATTAATGTGCCCCTAGGGCATATTATGGGCACATCAATATAGATATTGAATATTTGATTGCCAGTAGCCTAATTTTGTTAATATAGGATTAGACAAGTTATCCAAACATATAATATAATAATTTTTTTATGTTAGATTTCTCTATAAAATAATTACAAAATCTATTAGTTAAATTAGTTAATAAAAATATAATTAGCCTTTGCAATTGATATTTTGATTGTTATATTTTAATATTAGTTACAATTCTGAAAATTATTCAAATATATTAAAACATAAAACTTTAGTTTATGGAAAACTAAGACCTTAAGGATAAAGAAGTAAAAAATAAATTAAAATACTCAAATAAATAAATAATAATTAAGTAAAAGATTAGTGAGCCCAATTAATTATGCCCATGAAAATGGGCATCTAGATTCACATGGGCTAAAAGTTGCAAGCACTTAATCAATATAAACATCAATTCTCAAAGTCAACATAAACACAGAAGAAAAATTATTTTTAAAATATCCCAACTCTGTCTCCACATAAATGCATTTTGAAGTAGAAACTCTTTTAAATTCTCTAACTTAGGAAAGGACCTTAGCTCCAGTTCCAAGAAGCATCATTTTTGGCATTGTCTATGTAAATTCCATTTAGAATAAGGAACATTCAAAGTGCATATGAGATCTAGAGCTCGAGATTCCAACACTCATGTCACCCCAAGAGTTGGGAATGTGAAGAGCAACTAGCCTGAGGTTTAGTCATGTCCAATGACGAAATTAGCACCTAAAATGCATCCACAACTAAAGGAGACGCCAGCACAATTGGCTCCACCCTTCAGAGTATTAATTTTATAGATTACTTAAAGACGTTGATGGCTTTGTTGGGGAATGTCTTTACAAAAGCTACAACCAAGGAGGAATCAATGAAAGGACATCAATTTAAATCAAAAGCAATCGCCTAGTATAATAAAGAGCACTGCCCTCAGGCATAAACCCAATCTTCTTGCCAGAGCAGGGAAGCCTCGTCATCTATGGAGAGGATAAATTGAAGGATAAATTAGGATCGAGGCACCACTCCCATCTCCACCTCAGTAAGCAAAGTGCAGTCATCCCTTTGAGCGGACTTACCTTATCAATTGTCCACTGTGATAGGATTTCAAACCTTTTTTGTGGTACGTAAATGCTTAAGTGGAGCAAGAAGCAAGGACTTCTTTTGGCTATTGCTTTCCCGATATGCAACCTCTTTTGTGCTACCAATTTGGTGGAGACGCTTTCGCAGGCATAAAGATTGCCAATATGTCAGAGTTGGTGGTATGGTGGACCCTTAAGAACACCTGGATATATAATTTGTTTTAGTGAGGATAAAGCTCTACGACTAAGTGAAGCTGCCTGTTATAAGATGTTCCAACATCACCCTTATATGCACCTCTTTTACAATATCCATGACTGACATCTTGATTGTGGTAGAACAATGTGGTTCGATCAAGCACCTCTCAAAAATGATAAAAAAATCCAAAAAGATGGAAGTTTGAAAAGTAGTGTTGCCTCCATTGGAACTACAGGCATTTTACCAAGGAGTGCCAAGATCTGAGGGACAAAATCGAGATCTAAAGAGGATATTTGAAGGATTATTTGGCTTGAAGACAAGATAGTCTGAAGAAGAGGTCTAGAATTGAAGGCTATGAAGACTGTCGATGTTCACTTAATGAATAGTTGGAATGTCAACAAGACCCGTAGAACTTACCTACTACCAGCATCATTTCTGTGGTCTTTGGAGGACCTACAAGAGAAGACTCCTCAATGCAAGAAAGGCATTAACACTAGTAGCATAGCAAATTTAATTGCACTCGTGGGCCCTATATTGGAGATATATGAAGTGCATCATTCACTCTCCAACATCACCTTCAAAGAAGATTTTTGGGTGAATAAGATCTTAATAGACAATGGAAGCTCTAGGGATATAATCTTCAATGACTTCTTCCTCCAAGCACTTAGTCATTATACATATGAACTCCCAAAGTCAAATGTACACAAAAATCATTCTTAAAAAATCTCAAGCTCTAACTCCACACGAATACATTTCGGAGTAGAAAATTCATTAACTTTCGAAAATGATCTTAACTCCATTTTTGTGCAATGAAAAAAATCAAAATTTTATTTAAATAATTTTTATAAGAAACGTACGCTCTAAAATGCTTATCTAGGAACTTCCTATACGTAGAAGTAGAATGATTTCAGCACATGTAAGAAGGCCTGAATTCGTTAGTGGGATTTTTACATTTTCTTCGCTACAGTTGTATTTACCCTACGAATTACGATCTAACAGACAGCAAATGTTCTCTTAAATGTGCTTGAAACGATGTTTCTTACTAGGGTAATTTGTTTCTGGAAACAGTAAAGTTAAACTAGGTTTTATGTAAAAAGAGGAAATAAAATTCATTCAGGGTAGACTCTCATATATAATCAATTCAGGTTTAGAAAAACATCCATCTGTTCATGCATTTCCTTCCTCTATTATATAATATACATATATAAATGTGTATATACAAAAAAAAAAATAATAATAGAAAAATGAAGAAGACTTGATTTTCATTTAGATTTCCAATAAGGATTTAGATACAAATCTATTCAAGAATTATAAAACAATTAAAGCAAAATTACCACACAGTTTGTCGAAATTAATGAGTAGACCCGCTTAACTTTGTTAATTAATGAATTGAAAATATATCAAATCGCCCAGCTCCACACCAAATTAGTAAATGGCTTCCAGAATTAAATATTTATTCCTTAATAAACCGAAAAAAAAAAACGCATAAAAAAATGTGGTTTTGAAGTGGCAATTTGTGGTTTGCAGATTGTGTTTGGACAAGCGCAAACAATGCAAACTTCTAGTCAAAGTAGACGCACAGGTAGCCGGTTTGGAAAATTCAATCTATTCAAATCCATTTCTGGTTAGCAAGATCATTTTTCCCCCTTGTGCATGCAAGATTAAGCTGCCAAGTTGCATGATCTTCACTATCCAAAACAAAAAATGAAAAATGAAAAAAGAAAAAATGGGTAAAAGAGTTTGTGTGTATCCATATTTTTATTTTCCATATTTATACTGATGAATTTTCGCTAAATTCAAAATATTAGAACACTTCTTAATTCTATCCCCAGACGCGGAAAAATTAATTTCTTAGAGGAAGGAAGATTGAAGTTTACATCTTCCGCTGTTCATTAAATTGTTATTACCTCTTAAATCCTGTCAATTCTTCTTGGATTTTGCTTTGTATTATATGCCGTCTCTTGAAATTCTTTTATATCCCTGAACTTTTGTTTACAAATTTTAGCTTCCATTCAAGAATTCTTGGTTGGGGGGGGGGGG
>JACGDI010000821.1:601810-613553 GCA_014898725.1 Jacaranda copaia
CTCTCTCTCTCTCTCTCTCTCTGAATGTGGGTATATAGCGTAATATTAGTCTAGTTTATCTTCTTTCTTCTGCTGCAACAATTTCCATTCCCTTATGATCTCCATACAACTGTCTCCATGTATTAGAGACGCCTAAGCTTCTTCAATGCGTGCGTGCTTTCCTCTCTTCTTCACCTCTTCTGTTTTTTTCTCGTTGTCATCCAAAATGAAGTTTTTGTAGCATTCTCTGTCACTATTGCCAGACTACTTCCCCTCTTTATTTTTTTCTGGCTTTATCCCCAACATTAAGTTCTTGTTCATCTCCAAAGACCACAAAGAATAGGCTTCCATGCTCTAAAGCCTATTCTCTTCTGTTTGTTTTCTCGCTCAAAAGCTTCCAAAGTTCCAATTTTTTTTGCTTTTCTCCAGCATTCTTACATTTATTAGTTTCTTTGCTCCATGTTGGCTTGAAAACCATACAAAATATCAGAGTTTGAGCCTCTCTTGAGCAATTTTCTCATCTGGGTTTTTGACCATTTCAACTTAAAAGCCGCTCAAAAGTTTCTACTTAAGGCGATTTTTGAAACATTCCCCCTTGGGTCTTCAGGAACACCATAGTCTTGAAGAATGGCTCCATCTTTATACTGGTGGGCAAAGGAACCTCACAGGGGGACACCTGTAGTAGTCAAAATGGAGAACCCTAACAACTGGTCTATGGTGGAGCTAGAGTCCCCCTCAGATGAAGACTTCATCTACCCAAATGACGCCGTTCCCAAAGGTGGCCGCAACAAGAACGCCAAGCAGCTTACTTGGGTTCTCCTCTTGAAAGCCCATAAAGCGGCAGGTTGTCTCACCTCCATTGCCACAGCATTTTTATCTCTCGCCGCCATCATTCGCCGCCGCGTCGCCTCCGGGCGTACTGACTTCACCGACACTTCGGCAACAGAAAATCCGGCGGTCAAATCAAGATTCTTTAGTTGCATCAAAGCCTTCCTTTGGCTGTCTCTAATACTGCTTGGTTTTGAAATGGCTGCTTATTTCAACGGCTGGCATTTTGGAGCGCCGGATCTTCAGCTACAGAACCTTTACACTTTAACAAATCCTTTTGTGGTCAAGACTGTCTTTGATTCGCTTTATTCGACATGGGTTTTGATCAGGGTGGAGTATCTTGCTCCACCGCTTCAGTTCTTGGCCAATGTGTGTATAGTGCTCTTCCTTATCCAGAGCTTGGATAGGCTAATCCTGTGTCTGGGTTGCTTCTGGATCAAGCTCAGGAAGATCAAGCCAGTTGCCAAACAAAGTCTTGTAGATCTAGAGTCTGGAGAAGGTGATGGTTATTTCCCCATGGTCTTAGTTCAGATCCCCATGTGCAATGAAAAAGAGGTAAACAATTTCTTTCCATCTTTTATTGCTTAATTTGAAGCCTGTTCTTGAATTTTGAATGGTGGATTGTTGGCTTTGAATTTTGATAGGTTTATCAACAATCTGTAGCCGCTGTATGTAATTTGGACTGGCCTAAGGGGAAGTTGCTGATTCAAATTTTGGATGATTCTGATGACCTGTCAACGCAGTTGTTGATTAAAGAGGAAGTGCATAAATGGCAGCAGAATGGTGCCAACATTATATACAGGCACAGAGTGATTAGGGAGGGCTATAAAGCAGGCAATCTTAAGTCTGCCATGAATTGTAGCTATGTTAAAGATTACGAGTTTGTTGCCATTTTTGATGCTGATTTCCAGCCTACCTCGGATTTTCTTAAAAGAACAGTTCCTCACTTCAAGGTATCATTTGCTATTCCAAGCTCGAGTATATATATGTGGTGATTAGAGTTTGAATTGGCATTGGCATTGATTGAATGTGCTCTTCTGATTTTTTTCTACTCTAGCATGTGTTTAGGATAAACCAGTTTGTTCTAATGGAATTACTTTAGTGTGGCAGTTATTGGTTTAGAATTTCTGGCATATTGTCCAGATGCATGAAATAGCACCTGTCTCAATACTTCTATTGGCCAGTTGAGATGAGCAAATAATCATCTGCTTTCACTTTGGATTATAGGACAACGAGGAGGTAGGATTGGTTCAGGCAAGGTGGTCATTTGTGAACAAGGATGAAAATCTGCTAACAAGGTTGCAGCTCATTAATTTAGCTTTTCATTTTGAAGTAGAGCAGCAGGTTAATGGGATTTTCCTCAGCTTCTTTGGGTTTAATGGAACTGCTGGTGTGTGGAGGATAAAGGCATTGGAAGAATCCGGTGGTTGGTTGGAGAGGACCACTGTTGAGGATATGGACATTGCTGTACGCGCGCATCTCCATGGATGGAAATTCATCTTTCTCAATGATGTTGAGGTATATTTCATGGCAACACTTCAATTGAGTGAGTGGCTTTTCCTTTACGAATCAAATTACTAGGTGTTATTTGAATTTTCAGTGCCAATGTGAATTGCCCGAATCTTATGAAGCTTATCGGAAGCAACAACACAGATGGCATTCCGGGCCAATGCAGTTGTTCCGGCTCTGTTTACCAGCCATTATTCGATCAAAGGTATGTGGGGACATGTGGAAGAGAATTTTTCATTTATAAATTTTAACTAAAAGTTTGCCCTCCATAATGAATTTGGTGAACTAAAATGACATAATATATAGTTCATGCTGCTAATTATTTAGTTTCTAAATTTGGTGTGTGCAGATCAGTATTTGGAAGAAAGCCAACATAATTTACCTTTTCTTCCTGCTAAGAAAACTAATACTCCCATTTTACTCATTCACTCTTTTCTGTATCATTCTTCCCATGACCATGTTTATTCCGGAGGCTACACTCCCATCATGGGTTGTTTGTTATGTTCCTGCTACCATGTCATTTCTCAACATATTGCCAGCACCAAAGTCATTTCCCTTCATCGTCCCTTACCTGCTCTTCGAAAACACCATGTCAGTGACCAAGTTCAATGCCATGATATCCGGCCTCTTCCAACTAGGAAGTGCATACGAATGGGTTGTCACCAAGAAATCAGGCCGCTCATCCGAGGGTGATCTCATATCCTTGACTGATAAAGAGCCAAAGCAGCACCAAAGAGGTATTTCAGAGCCTAATTTAGAGGAAATGCGGGAGGAAATCAAACAGCAGGAGCAGCGGGCGTTGAAGAAGAAGAAGAAGAAGCACAATAGGATATATACAAAAGAATTGGCACTAGCTTTCCTTCTTTTGACGGCTTCAGCAAGAAGTCTCTTGTCTGCTCAGGGCATCCATTTTTACTTCTTGCTCTTTCAAGGGGTATCATTCTTGCTTGTGGGGCTGGACTTGATCGGCGAGCAGGTGGTGTAAATCAAAGTTATACTCAACATGTAAATCAGCAGGCAATTGTTTTGGATCAGATGTGGATAAAACATGAGAAACAGCAAAATCTGGACGTGAAAAGCTGTGGATAATCCGTATGATATGCAAGCTATGGAAGTGCTTTGTCCTTGTCTTCCTGCATTTGAACCTAAAACACACCCGTCTGGGAGACTATGCATGAGATATTATTTCACTTCTGCACAGCATCTCCTGGAACCAGTAGAGAATGATGGTGATGTTCATTGCCATTTTTCTTTTCCTTGTTTTGTAGTAATTTATTCTTTTTTTGGATTCTTTTGGTTCTTTTTGGTATATTCTTTTGTAAGAAGAATTTGTTGTCTGAAAAGTTCAAACAGGAATTTATTCACAGCTGAGGCAGTAGGAGGCACATAATAATGTTCGCTTCTTTTGAGCTGTTCCGTATATTTGAAGGAGAATCAGCCTGCTATAAATCCCGGACTTAGCGTTTACATGCTTTGTATATAACAGTTGTCTCATATCTCTAAGAATCTACATTTTACTTTTAAGAATCTAACTTGATTTGCAACTAGTAGCGGTAGCCTACTGAGCTCTCTTACGGGAAAAGGACCAACTCTTTTAAATTCATAGTAATAAATACATTGAGATCTTTTGGATAATATCATGTTGCATTAAGTATTAAATCATTAAGCTCCTATGTTGAAACCATTGAAATTCTTTTCTTGAATTCAAATCGAAACATAACCAAAATAATTCTTTGTACCTTTTTATTGGGAAGAAAATGGAACAGATTTGCATCATATTCAAGCATTTTGTACTTTTTTTTTGAAGTATTCTACAACATGGTGGTCAGGAATCACTCATTACTTGGATTCTATGACGCAAGGGAGTTTCCATAAAAATTTTAGGGAGTTTTCAAAATAATCATTTTTTTTCATTCTCTATGGATTCTTACGATGACACTATATGAAATGTTTTAATTTATTTATTTTCGTTTTTGGATTTGCACGAGCTCAACTATATGAAATGTTTTGATTATCGATGAACCTAAAATTTTAGAATTATTTGTTCATAATAGATTTCAAACGACTTTTATTATGTGAGTAGTTGTGGTTCCTTCGGAGTTTCAATAACACGAGTCATATTATATAAATAGTTATGATTGTTGTTTAATCAAAATATTTGAATCTTTATGATCTAAATAGCTATGATTGTCATTCCACCTATTTCAAAATTTATGAAGAATAACTGGCTCCATGCATATGCTCTCTAATATCTACCTTCTTTCCACCAGCATTAATTTTCTTTCTACTTCTTCTTTTTTCTTTTTCTTTTTCTTTTTTTTACTTTTTTCCCCCTCAACTTAAAATGGAGTTATGATCAACTGGTAAGCAACGCCAAACTTTATGAAAATTTATGGTTCAAAGGCCCTTCTTGTTGTATGGCAGCTAAGAACTTGAAAGAGCATTCATTGAGAGAGTAGCCATCCTTGGTCTATTTGTTAGTGAAGAGTAACAATTTGCGGTGATCAATTATGCACAAATATATAGGCTTTGTTTGGTTATGTTTATCCGGAACAATATTGTTTTGGAGAAACATAACCAAACATATCTCCATTTTGCCTCCAAAATACATATTTTTCAATATATACATACATATATTATATATATTTTATTATTATTCTAATATTAAAAAAATCTCTTCATTCCATTTTTATCTTAAAAATCTAACAAAAAAGTATTGATTTGACTGTTACAGTAAAAAACATCTTCTCTAAAACATAAACAAATGTACTAAAAAATAACTTTCACATTTTTTAATAATTCATTCTTTCAAAACACATAATAAACATATAATAAAATCAAACAAAAAATATATCAAAACACTACCATAATATTGTGTAAGAGCTATGGCCCATGAATCAAGTGGTTAATGAATTGGACGGTTTAGCAGATTTTGTGTTGTGATACATATGCAAGAATATGACCTTGTCCGGATATCAATTTTCTTTGAGAAACAACATGCCCTTGCTTGTCACCCATAATAGACAGCCTGACAAAATGGGTCCGCCCATATTTTGCAATTTTTTTTATTGCCAAAAAGTAAAGAGAAAAGGTTCATTACGATGCTTTTAATACAATTTACATTATCAACAAAGTCTTAATCTTTTTTTTATGTTTTTTTGTGTAATGTACTAAACACTCACACACACTCTCTATCTCTAAACCTTCACAACTACAACTACATAGTAACCCCAATTTACAAGCCACACATTTCGTACCCGTAATTATTATTTTATCTTAATATTAATGCTATTAAAAATTAATATTATATTGAAGAATAAAGTGTTTGCCTTATGCTATAAAAATTTCAAATTACTAGCGTAAATAATGGTTTCAAGATATTGAGTCTTGTGCGTAAACAATTTAAAATATAATTGTGGGTTTTTAACTTCAAGGATTAAATGCAAAATTGGGTTGCTTGGTGGTCCAAATGGAACTTTTAGAAGTTCAGCTGATGTGTGCCGATGACAAGTTGGTTAATTTAGTTAGCTTTTTCTTTTTCCTTCTATGTAGCAAGTTAATCAAAATTTGAACTTGTTAATCACTCACAAAACAGAGTAAGAGACCTGATTTTGGGGAAGAATATGATTAATTGAGAAATTGATATTGACAAAGTATTCAAAGTAGATTCTTTAATGGAGTGAAGCGACCAAATGTATTTTGGATAAAGATATAATAATCAACTGTGAAATAAATTATCCAATAGTAATTTATGAGTAAAAAAGAATTTTGGGGGCGGGTTCAACATTGGTATTTTCGGTGAGATTTCATTAACTAATTTACTTTTATTTTCCTCCATCTTAATAATGGGGATGAAAATAATGAGCCCAAATGCCCATATTACAGGTCATATAATTGAAGCCTATATGGACAAGTTATAAGTGTGCCTTGACATGCTACAGGAGCATATACCTACAAGAATAAATAAGGTTGGTGGCGACTGGCGTTACCTACTACTGCCCACAATTGATTTCACTTTTTTCCTTTATTATTATTATTATTATTATTATTAGTATTATTTTAATTTCGGAATTGGTTTGGATGGACAACTATTGTTGTGTTTTTTTTCAGCATATCTTTTTTCCATTTCTTTATACGCCACACTCCCAAGATATGCGTGACATCAAACAAGAATCATTGCAGCTGGGCGCCCTCTTTGTTTAAAGAGAGAATCCAACAAAAATAGAAACCTCCCGCTCACCCCCTTTTTTCTCATTAGAAAAATGGCCAACAACAAAAATGCACTACTTGCCCAATAAATTCAATAACCAAAAGTTCAAAACCTGTGAATCTTTTATTTCAAAAGCGTCTTGTTAGGATTTGCATAAAAAGCACTTGCCAATATTCTTATTTGTGCAGGTCGAGAATTCTGATCAATTACATGTTTAATATACATTTTTTAATGAATCTAATCAATTATACACTAAGGGCCCGTTTATATTATTGGATTCAGCTTGATAAATTATCATATCAAGCCCTACCAAATGATTGATTTTGATGAATTAAGCTCAAGATAAATTATGAGCCTGATTTATATTTCACGCAACTTTTGATAAATAATCCCCCATGTAAAGCTCATATTATGCAATCCATTCAAATACTGAGAAAAAAGACATTAAACATTCATCCAAAAATGTGCAATTCTAATAATCAGACACAATATTCTCTTATCCTCAATAGTGTAATCTGATAGAAAATTAATATGTCTGTGTTGATATATAATTTAATTGCATAAAGTAGAAAACATTTAACACCATATAAAACTTACTTAAACAAGGATTAAATATATAAGTATATTAACAAAATATGCACTTTATCAAAGCAACTAAAATTGTAATTTAATAAAGGATAGCTAACCAGAAGCTGCACAAATTAGTTTGACTAGAAATAAACGAGTTGAGGCATGTACGGATATAGTGTCTTTAAAGTCTTATATGCCTCTCACTGGTGCTCGAGGACTGCTTGCGGACGACCTCTCTAGATATAACAACTCAGAACAATCAAAGATGGCACTCTTATTGGCTGAACCTGCAAACCAAACTGACTTGAACCTCTATACTTATTGAAAATATGTATGTATGTATGTGAGAATGAATGCCTAGAGTGCTAGAGTGCTTGTGTATGTTTTTTAATAGAATGACACTAGACAACACCTATATTTATAGGACTTAAGTGACTTCCTATAAGATATGTTTCTAACTCTATCAAACTAAATAAAGATTGTGACATTTATTTTGAATTTCAAAAGACATGAATTGCAACATTTTAAGAGAATTGGACATGACTGTTGGAAGAATTAATTTTGGTTTCAAAATCCAAAATTTAAAATAATCCTAATAATAATTATATATAATAAGTGTTATTATTATTATTATTATCAAATTATTGTTATATACTATTCACCCACTCTTATGTCTTAACATAATTTTAGCTCATAGCTCACTCTTTAACTCAATCTGCTCATTCAATGCTTCATTAATTTTGGCACTAAAATATCTCTTCAATGAGATAAATTAATTTATTTAGGTGCTAAAATTCTAACAATCCCTTATATGAATGAGCAAATAGTCTGATAGATATGCTCATGAATGCAATTGCACAACAGAGGTTCAACTAAAGTGATATTGCATTGGGACAGGTAGCTTTTGGCTTTAAACCTTTCTTAGTTAGCACTATCGGATGCACTTGCTAATCAGTGAACATGATGTCTTCCCAATGTAGCTTTTGGCTTTGAACCTTTCTTGGTGAGTACTATCAGATGCACTTGCCAATCATTGAACATGATGTCTTGAACTATTTGGTTTTCGGGTACACCAAGACAATAGTACTCACACAACACCACTCAATAGTCAGTTTTATGGTTTATCTATTGTGTTCATTTCAGTCTTGAACAATTCTTGGTATTTATGAGTACTACTATGAGAATTCATCTTTAAAAATTCTTATAGGATTGACCCAATCCTTACTCACATTGGTAACTCTCATTAAGAGGCTCATGCTATGCCCTCACTCAAAATATCGAGATATAAGTGTCATTAAAAGCAATGCTTAACCTAGAACTTTTGTAGGATGCACTATTTGCTCATCAACGGAATGGGCTAGATGGTTGTGACCTCCCACAGTGCTTCTACGTCGAGTCACAGTTGTACAACTTATTTTTCCCTTTGAACCTACTTCATAGGATCTCCAATCACATAGGTAGGGTTCGCATTATGGTGACTCAGTTATTTAAAGGCTTCAAACGCATTCCCTCTGATGACTTATTCATTTGTTCTCTATTTACACATTTGGTTAGCAGATTCGCAATGTTATATTTAGACTTCACGTAGTCAATTGAGATAACTCCACTAGAGAGCAATTGTCTAACAGTGCTATCTCTCCTCTGTATGTGTCGAGACTTATTGTTGTACATACTACATTGTGCCCTTCCAATGGCAAATTCACTATCACAATAGATGTGAATTGTCGGCATAGGTTTTGTCTAATTTGGAATATCTTCCAAAAATTAGTGTAACCATTCTACTTCCTCGCCTACTTTATCCAATATGATGAACTCTAATTCTATCGTTGATCTAGCTATGCAAGTTTGCTTCAAGGATTTCCACAATATGACAGCTCTACCTAGAGTGAACACATATCCACTCGTGTACTTGGACTCATTTAAGTTAGATATCCAATTGGCATTACTGTATCCCTCAATTACAACTAGATATTTGGTATAGTGCAACCTATACGTCGTGGTGTATTTTAAGTACTTTAGTACTTTGACAATAGCATTCCAATGCTCCTGTCCAGGGTTGCTTGTATATCTACTTAGCTTACCAACTGTATATTTAATATCTGGCCTTTCCAGTTCATTATATACATGAGGCTTCCAATTATATGTGCGTACTCTACTTGAGCCTTTCATTTACCTTTATTTTTGGTAAGCTGTTAGTTTACATCTATTGGTATTTTTACTGGGCTACTAGCAGGATTTAGAAACTTTTGTAATACTTTCTCAACGTAGTGAGATTGTGTTAATGCTATCTCATCAGGTGTCCTGATATTTTAACTTCGAGTATGATATCAATAAGGCCCATATCTTTCATATCAAAATTGTGACTTAGCAATTTCTTTGTCTCTTTGATTGTGCCACTATTGCTTTCCATGATTAACATATCATCTACATATAAACATACAATGACATATCCAGTTGGTGTACCTGTAATATACACACACTTGTCACACTCATTAATCTTAAAGCCATTGGCTATCATAGGATTGTCAATGGATCGGATTTTAATCCAAATTCGATCCAAATTTTAGAATTTTTTTCTGATTAAAATGTCCGATGAATTAGATCCGATTATAAATATCCATAATTTGAAATAGGTGGATCGGATATAGAATTATACAATCTGATTTGATAAAGATCCGAATTCAAATTTTATTAAATATATTATTAAATAATTATATAGTATAAATTATATTAATGAAGACTTTTGACTAGAATGCAATATATGTGATATTATAATTGATAATGCCCTAATTTTTTTATTTCTTTAAAGCAATTAATTTAATAAAGTAATTATATATATGTATATTTCACATTATAGCCCAAATACATAATTTATAATGGTTTATGCACTATAAAATATACATTACTGAATGATCAATTTGATACAATCCCCATAGATTATGCCTTAAATCTTTAGCTTTTGTAATGATATGATAAAAAATTATGAAAAAAATATAAATTTGAACTCTCTTAACTTTGCAAATACTATATTTGGATTAAAAGGTAATATTAAAATTTCATATAACATGTCTTATAAAATGATTCTTTCTAATAATATAGAAATTTAAAGAACGCAAATTTTTTTGGACTTTCTTATCGGATTGGATTTTTTTTATCAGGTTTCGAATTTTTATTGGATCCGAACATGGCAGTGTCATGCATAAATCCTATAGGACTTGGATTTGGATTCAATTATGCATACCTGTTATCGAATTCGGATTGTCCTGATCCGATTCAAATCCAACCCGTTGACAACCTTATGCTATCATCACATGATCAAATTTAAGATGCCATTGTTTAGGTGCTTGTTTTAAACCGTATAACAATTTAATTAATTTACACACCTTCTTCTCTTGGCCTAGAACCACAAATCCTTTAGGTTGTTCCATATAAATTTCCTCATTAGTGTCACTATTTAAAAATGCTATCTTTACACCCATTTGATGTATCTCCAGATTATTAATAGCAGTAAAGGCAATTAATAATTGAATAGAAATTATTCTATTGACCGACTAGTACATATCAAAGTAGTCAAGACTTTCCTTTTGTTGGTACCCTTTGACTACTAGCCTTACCTTGTACTTGTGTATCGTACCATGAAAATCCATCTACACCCTAAAGGTTTATTTCTAAGAGGTAAATCTACTAGTTCTCAAGTATGATTATGCATGATGGATTCTATTTCACTATTTACTGCTTCCTTCCATAAAGGAGCTCAGGGTTGGTCATAGCTTCAATAAGCGTCTGCGGTTCATTTTCTAATATATAAATCAAGAAGTTGGGTACAAAGGATTTAGCCGTTCTAGCTCTTTTGCTATGTCACAACTCAAATTCCTCTTTGCCTGATTCTTCAACTTCTCAAGGTCTTTTAAATATTACTTGTCCTTCTTCCTTTTTCCATGGGAATATTTCTTCAAAGAAGCTTGCATTCCTTGACTTGATTATTGTATTGACTTGAATGTCATCAATATAAGCTTTATTTACAAGGAACCGATAGGCAGCACTATGTTGTGCATAACCAATAAAAATTTCATCAACTGTCTTGGGTCCTATTTTGACCATTTTAGGAGGTGGCACTCCTACTTTAGCTAGACACCTTTGAAGATATTGATAAGATGATGGGTGTTCTTTCCATGCCTCATATGGTGTTGTTTGTAATTTCTTGTGGAGTAACTTGTTAAGTAAATGATTTGCAATTAATATTGCCTCTTCCTACATGTTTTAAAGTGCCCACGCATTAATTAATAATGCGTTCATCATTCATTTTAAAGTTCAATTTTTGTGCTCAACAATACCATTTGATTGTGGTGCATAAGGTGCCGTTATGAATTATTCCATATTTAGTATGAAACTCTACAAATGGATGAACATATTCACCACCTCTATAACTTTTTAGTATTTTTATTTTCTTTCCAAGTTGATTCTCAACCTCATTCTCATAATGTTTAACTACTTCAATAGCTTCATCTTTGCTAGAAAGTAGATAAAAATGACAATATCTTGTGCAATCATCTATGAAAGTTATAAAATATTTGTTTCCACCTGTTGATTGCTCCATTTCTAAGTCACATACTTTTGTATGAATTAAAGTTAATGATTTAGTGCTTC
>JACGDI010000821.1:613733-697889 GCA_014898725.1 Jacaranda copaia
AAAAATGACAATATCTTGTGCAATCATCTATGAAAGTTATAAAATATTTTTTTCCACCTATTGATTGCACCATTTCTAAGTCACATACTTTTGTATGAATTAAAGTTAATGATTTAGTGCTTCTTTCTATTTCCTTAAAAGGAGTTTTTGCCATTTTTGCCTTAATGCAAATTTTGCACTTAGTTTTTTGTCAAAATCCAACTTAGGCAGAATTCACTTTTAGTTAGTTCACTTAAAATACCAAAATTTGCACACCCTAGTCTATGATGCCATAAATCTAGAAACTCCAACAAGTAAACTGAATTTACTTAATTTCCATTAATAAAAACTTTTGGTACATTTTTGGGTATGATGGTCATTACATTCATTTTAAAAAGACCATCGCATAAATATCTTTTTTCAACATACACATCAATTTTTGTAAGTACAAATTGTAGGATTCGAAAACTAGTCTAAATCTATTCTTGCTAAGTATAGGACCTAACACTAAATTTCTTCTTATATCTGGCACATAAAGCACATTGTTGAAAGTCAACTCCTTCTTAGAGGTCATTTTGAGCACCACTATTCCAATTCCATGCACTTTGGAAGTTGATGAGTTTCCCATAAACAAATTCTCATATGTTGAAAACAAGCTTCTATCTGAGCACACATGTCGAGTGGCCCCAATGTCCACCACTACTTAGGATTTTTAGTGAGATTCACCTTAGAAAGCACGACTAATAGGTTTAAGCTACTAACATCATCTGACAGATTATCCACATTTGTAACGTTAGCATAAGAAGTCTTTGTTTTCTTTGAAGGCCCACCTTTTTTGGGAGTCCCTCCTTGTGGACGGTTTTTGTAGTCTTTGGCCTTGTGCCTTGGTTTGCCACAAACACAGCAGTTGCCCTCAAACTTCATTTTCATTTTCTCACCTTGTAGGTCAGGTGAGTCTCTTTTCTACTTGTTTGATGGCCCTTGCTCCACCATATTTGCTTTGCTCTCATAAGCATTGCCACCACCTCTCTTTTAGGAAGTCGGTTATCTTTCTCTATCCTTAGCCTCAAAATCAAGTCCTCAAGGTTCATTTCCTTGCGCTTGTGCTTAAGGTAATTTTTGAAGTCTTTCCATCCTGTGGATAATTTCTCAATATGAGCCGCCACTTGGAATGCCTTTCCTAGTGCCATTCCTTTAGCAGACAACTCATGAAATATCATTTGATACTCGTTCACTTGAGACATCACAGATTTGGAATCTATCATAATAAATTCAATGAACTTACCAACAATGAATTTCTTTGTGCTGGCATCCTCCATCTTGTATTTTTTCTCAAGTGATTCCCAAAGTTCTTTTGCCGTAACAATTGGATTGTATACATTATATAGTTCATTATCTAGCCCATTGACTATGTTATTTTTGTATAGGAAATCCTCATGATTCCATGCATCAACAGCTGCTACGATCTGCATATCCGAATTTCCCCCAGATGGAGAACATTTTTCCTGCAAAAATCTCTCAAGATTTAGTGTGGTGAGGTAGAACAACATCTTTTGCTGCCATCTCTTAAAATCTGTCCCGTTGAACTTTGGTTTCTCCGCTTGTCCAATTGTAACTAGAGTAAGAGGGGCATCAACTAGGGGAGGAGCAATGGAAGCATTCAATGTTCCACTACTAATGCCAGTCATGTTGGGCTTCTTAGGAACATTCGGCATATCGTTGTTTGTAGCCATAGTTAATTTCTACAAAACAATATTAATAGGTATAAACAAGATAATATAAAGCAAAACCACGTACACAGACTCGAGAGTATAATTCACACAATAGAAGAGCAAGCTATAAAGACTTATTAATTAGATTCTGAATATGCAAAGAAGCAAATAGTTAAAAACTTCGAGCAAATTGTGTAAAAATCAAATGGCAACAATGTGCAGAAACCAGTATTTATTAATTGGATAGTATAGATTTAATGAAGATATGTTAATTTGTATGCTTATGCAGGATATACGTATACATGTGTGTTTATATAATATGTAATCCTTTCAAAATTTAATATCTAGACAGAAACAGAGCATGTATGATAAATACAATAGAAGGGCATATTTTGTGTAATTATAATTGACAGCAAAAGAAAATTTTACTTGTCCAAAATAGATATATAGTATGTTAAACATAAAAGTTCTGACTAAATGAAGCAAATTGACCGTTATGTTTATAGTCAAATAGGACAACAAAATTTAATGGAATATGCGCACTAATGAGTTACACGAAATGCGAAACGTCTGCCATGCAGTCCGGAGAGATTTTAAGAAGTTAACATAGACATGCAATTTTCCTTCTTTGTACAAACTTTGACCAAAAGCAAAATGCAACAAATTACAACAGAAACCATATATATGTATATGTAGACGAACAAAAAGACTTTAAACTTGATAGAAAATTAATATGTATATGTTGATATATAATTTAATTGCATAAAACAAAAAGCATTTAACACCTTATAAAACTTACTTAAACAAGGATTAAATATGTAAGTATATTAACAAAATATGCAATTTATCAAAGCAACTGAAATTGTAATTTAATAAAGGATAGCTAACCAGAAGGGGCGCAAATTAGTTTGATTAGAAATAAATTAGTTGAGGCATGTACAGATAAAGTTTCTTTAAAGTTTTATCTGCCTCCCACTGGTACTTGAGGACTGCTTGCGGATGACTTCCCAAGATACAACGACTTCGAACAACCAAAGGTAGTATTCCTATTGACTGAACCTCCAAACCAAATTGATTTAAACCTCTATGCTTAATGAAAATGTGTATGTATGTATGTGAGAATGAATGCCTAGAGTGCTAGAGTGCTTGTGTATATTTTCTAACAAAATGACACTAGACAGCGCCTCTATTTATAGGACTTAAGTATCTATTTCTATAAGATATGTGCCTATTCTTATAAGATATGCCCATAACTCTGTCAGACTAAATAAAAGTTGTGACATTTATTTTGAATTTCAAAAGACATGGGTTGTAATTTTTTAAGAGAATTAGATATGATTGTTGAAAGAATTAATTTCAGTTTCAAAACCCAAAATTTAAAATAATCCTAATAATAATTATATAGAATAATAATAATTATTATTACTGGATTATTGTTATATACTATCCATCCCCTCCCATGTCTTAACATAATTTTAGCTTTTAGCTCACTCTATAACTCAATTTGCTCATTCAATACTTCGTTAATTTTGGCACTAAAATATCTCCTCAGTAAGATAAATTAATTTATTTAGATGTTAAAATTCTAACATAATCTTACTAAACCATTGTAATTTTATCCATGTATCCAAACAAAGGCCAAAGTGTAAATTTTATCTTTTCCTATTTTTAACTTATGTTTGTTCATAAATTGAATACATTGTAACTATAATATAAGAATATTATCAAGTAATATTTTAGATTTTTCTACTTGCTACATTAGTAACGAGAATATGTTTCAGCCTTACATGTATTCAGATTTTTCTACGAGCTAGGTTTGTGCCAACCTTGATTTAAGTTCCATATTTGCTTTCTAAAACCTTAATTTCGTGAGATTTTGGCATATTAAAATGAATTTAGAATATAATGAAATTTATGCAAAAGAGTTTATCTCATTGAGAAGATGCTCATAAAATACTTATATTCCAAAATTGAATAAATGAATTAGAAAATTGAGATTAAAGTGGAAATAAATACGGACATCATAATATACAAAATGAGTCTATTTCATTATATATATATATATATATAAAGAGAGGTTGTCGGTGTGTTAATAAAGAATTTTCCAAAAAAGAAATTATTTTAAATTTATCCCGATTAATACACCTATACATAGAGATATGCGATTCTTACTTCTTAGTTAAAGGATTGTATCTTGTAATTTTATCCTTTAACTATGGATTTAAAAAGGAGTAGTCTATGATGCAGTCATGATTGTACATGCACACGTGAGGGGTATATAAATGTATTTAATTTGAACTGTTAGATTCAAAATGTGAAATTATGGCTTTTCTTTTTTATGATTAGTTGACAACATAATAAAATACATTTAACCTACTACCAGTATAAGCAATTAATGGTGGATTTCACTTATATGTTGAGGGTGCATTATAATAAAATAATTATCATTAATAAAAAAATTTTATTTATTTTGAGCTCCATTCCACTAAATGACTCCACATATATTTTGGGCCTATTACATTTTCCTTTAAATGCTTTTTCATTATTAAATCTATAAAATATAGGATTGGCATATTTTATTTATTTTCTTCTATATATATATATACATATTATCTTTTAATTTCAATATATATATATTTTAATAACTTTCATTGTTTTCTTATTTTTAAATCAATGATAAATTGATTGAATTTTCAATAGAAATGTCAAATAATTACGTATGATATACATTAACATACTTAAAAAATTATATTAGCAAGTTATTTTAGGAAAGGTGCTAGAATTTATTCCCAATTAAAATTCTTCAAATTAATTCAAAATTTTAGGCATATTATCACAATACTTTGTATTAATATTGGCTAATAGGAATCCATATTTATATTTTAATATTATTTAGAGAATTTATTTTCTTATTAGTTAAATTCTACGGATAAAAATCAATAAAAAAACTAAATAATAAATGATAAAATTGTTCTTTATTAAAACTATATTCAAGTATTTATATATGTATATATAAAAATATGCATATATATGTATATAAATACATGTATTATATACACACAGGTACATATATATCATGCGGCCGGAGGTAGGGGTGGGGGGATGGGGGAGCCAAGTGCGGAAGTGTGCGTGGGTGAATGGGTAGGGTACTAGGGGGGTGGTTTTGCAAGGAAGTTATTTTTTGTTTTTTATTTTTATTTATTTACTTTTTAATGAAAAATAAATTTCATTAAATTAAATATATTTATTTATTAATATTATTAAGTATGTAACTTAAGATTATATTATTTGAAATAATAAACTTAAAATTTTCTTATTTTTAATTTTTTTATTTATTAACTAAATTTATTTAAATTATTTTAAATATGTCTATTTAATATTATTGAGTATGCTAGTTAAAATTATTAAAATTATATTTTAGAATGATAGTTTTAGATTTTTTTTTATTTTTTTAAATTTTATTTCTTAATTTATAAATAAATCAATTAAATTTATTCTTATTATTTTGGACATATATATTATTTAACAATATAGAGTATATAACTCAAAATTTTTAAAGTTATATTATTTAAGATTATATATTTTTGTTTTAACCTTTTTTTTTGGGGAATATATTTTCAAAGAATTAGATGCATTAAGAATTTAAAATACAAAACAATGACTTGTTGTGAAATTAATACCAACTTACTATAATAAATATGTGTCATTTAATTTGAAAGTACCTCGTATGAGTGAAGTGCAATCTTATTTCATTGTAGACATCCCCTAAAAGAATTATAATTCTTAATAAAGAATCATGTCTTGTCAAGCAAATTGCATTCCACCACTATGAATAAGACACACTAGAACTTAGCGAAAATAACCAAAAAAGGAATACTTATAGCATTTGTAAGATAACCACAAAATAGACACCGCATTTAATATTTTCATGAAGGAGTTTCAAGTCAGAAAGGTTTAAGAGTCATAATCAATTGAAGTACCATCTTTGGTTGTCAAGAGAATCATTGTATCTTGAAAAATTGTTCATTAGAAGACGTTCATGCACCAGTAGAGCACAGTAGACGGGCCTCAATTCTACATCTTTTAATCCTACGTTAATATTCAAGTAGGCTTTCTTCATTTCTTGCCTTATTTACTTTTTGCTTTTGATTTCCTAATCTTGTACGATAAGTGTTATTAAGCACTGTTTTAAGATTTCTTTCTACTATTATATTGCAAAATATATTATATTCTAATTTCCCCTCATATGCAATGTTTGGATTCAATATCACTTGTATGAGCACAAATATTTTGATTAACATTTTGATAGAATCATGATAATAAACTTATCTTCAAAATAATGATATTTGTGCCTACTCAATGAGAAACTTTGATCGGGCATTTCTTGACAGAAAAACTTCTATCTTATTAATATTCTAAGGGAGCTGTAACAACCTATTTATTCTTGTGATTATCTGTGCTTGCTCGAGGAAAACTTTCCATCCGCCACTTTGTGGTAAAAAAACGCTTCATTTGATTAACATTTTATACCCGACTTGATGAGAACATCGCGGCTTGAGCAAAGTTTCATCGACATGCCAAGAAAAATTGAGGGCAGTTGTTTTAGAATGGCTTAATAACGCCAACTGTGTGAGCCGACACTTTTTCTGTAAACTATATCAACAAAAGCCATGAAAAATAAGCACATTTGGTTTAGTCAGGCTGAAGGCTGCAGGGACAATCCAAACAGATCTCCGTAACTCTATAGTTCTTAAACGCGATCACCTTTATCGTCTAAGTGAGAGGCAATAAGGATAAGGACAAATCGCCTTTTGTCTTGTCCGGGCGAGGCACTATGAAGGCATGCCTCTTCTTGTCTGTCCCATGTGAGAGATATTGCAAAAATATGCTTTTCTGAAATCCATTTTTCAACAACAGAAAATTATAGAAAAATTCAAATTAAAAAAAAAAGAAAAATCATACTACAAAACTCTAGCAAAAGCAGCAACATAACAATAGGGCACAAAATAAGAATCTTTATTTGTGATGATTAGAATTTATTGCGCTTAAAACTTAATTAACTTGAGTTTAATTTTATCATGTTATATTTGTTGCATATCCTATAAATTCTTCATCCACGGTGAAACTTATTAAATATATATTAATTTTATAAATTCTTATTTTAGCGCTTTGCTTAAAAAAACAAATGCCTCTCACCTCACCTCTCGACTCGGGCACTAGAGACTTCGTCGCTTTGTATCACCTTTTGCATTGAACAACTATGGGCAACCTTACCTTGAATAAGAGAGGGACTGTTTTATTATCAATTTAATTTTGTCACGCACTTTGGACAAAATTCATTAAACTACAGAAACTTTTCCAAATTATGAAATGGAAATATTGTCAGCCAAATGGCCATGTTACAATCACACTTTTTCTGCCAATAAAGCTAAATTTAAAATCAAAGGCTCACTTCACTTGGATTTCCTTTGATCGGAAACCCTAGCACCCATAATCTTGCAGACAGCCTCGTCCTTGGATCTTAGAAGCCTTAGAACTGGATGGACTTTGAGATTTCCAGCAACTATTTTCTGGCCAACATCCAGCTCGCTTAGATCCACGTCAATGTAGGGAGGAATGATATCCGCTGGACACAGATATTTAACTGTTCTCTTGATGATGTTCAAAGCCGACCCTGCAACGAAGTAATATTCCACAGGGCGTAAGTAGAAAAAATGGAAGATAATAGCAGGCTTCGTCTGTGTGATAACAAGATAGCTGATACTTGATACCCAAAAAAATTTGAAAAAAGAAATAAATATATAAACAGCAGAGGTGGAAAAGTGCGGATTCCATTAGCAGAACAAGAAAACGAAGGCATGTTGGGGAGAGGATGTGAAAGCCTTGTTCAGACCAGACATGGGTGCAGGTTATCTGAACATCCCTGTCAGACAAATACAATAGCCTAGCCAAGAATCAGTTGATATTTACTCATACTTCTGCTAAAGATCGAGCTTTTTAAAATTGAACTATCTACTTGAGTTCTAATTAGCAAATGTTTTGATTATGATAGGTGTTCAACAAACTCTTCATTTCGTTAGCCCCGAAAATATATTGCTAGGAAAGAATGAGTTAACACACTGATAACTAAATGCTTAGAGTGAGTTTCCAAAATATATTGTGCAAAACTAAAATAGATGCTTCACTGCTTAATCAAGCTTTTAAACGAAAGAAAATTGCTCTACAGACAGATGAGCAAAATCCTGAGAAGACAATGGCGACCTATCTCATTCTTGGATCAACCACATACCTTCATTTCTTTAGGCATGCTTCATGTTTACACAGATGACCATTGTCATTAAATTATTTTTAGCATTATTCAATCTGGTCCTGGGTTATTGACATAATAACTTAAGGGGGAAAGAAAAGAGCCATTAAACTCTTCCAGTGAATTCATCAATGATCATTTGGAACTTTTTGGCTGCTTAACTTCGAAGCACAGGTTGAGCCCTTTTACTCTATGCTTGGCCCAGTTCAGCTTCAAGTTTCTATAAACCATGTTAATAGTCTTGTAACCCCAAAATTGCATAGAAGATTTAACTTGACTTTGTAAAGATCACAAAGTCCTTCACAAATCCCACCAATAGATAACCTAGGAGAATTTAAGAGCTCCAAAAAAGATTAATTTGACCTCTAGCAAATAGAAATTGTTACAAAAGAAAAATGAAGGAAAAATGTTACTTCGGCCAAATTGGATCATCCTTAGGCCGCTCCACCCATCTCATTTCTTTGACATACTAGGAAAGAATAAGAACTCTCATATCCATAAGATAAAGAAATTATTAAGGAAAAAAAATTGTGATTTTAAATAGGGATCCAAATGCAATTTGATGGGTTGTGATAAATATTAATATTGCAGGTAAAAAACAAATTGGGTTGAAAAACCACCCCTTGGGTTGCATGATACGTCTAGAATGAAAGCAATGGGCAGCCGAAACTTAAATATCATTCACAAAGTGAAATGCGGTAGCTGAAGGATCTTAGTCGTGTGGCACATTTGATTTTGGTGCAATGCACTGGCATCGAAGCAAATATTAAGAGATTTTAAAATGTTGCATTTGAAAATGCTACAAGTGGACAGTGCCATGTAAAAAGGGAATAAATCAGGCCATATGACACTCATGAACATTAACAAAAAGCAATCCTTAAAATTATTGGTTATATTGGCACTGAAGCCATGTTCACACAACCCATTCTCAACCATCACATTATAAATGGATTATAAGGGCCTAATCCACTTTAACCTACCAAAAGCCAATCCAAGCCACATGTTATCCCTGTTCTCACACCCAGATAGATCATCTACCTACTCTTTTCCCCAGAAAAGAACTGTAGATAAGAAAGAAACAATGAAAGATAATATTAAAGTCCACAGTTTATGCAGGAATAGCTCGAAACTTTGCCTTGTTGTTATCCAAATCCACTTTAATGGCATGTGATTTGAGTGGACATAAAGTAATATGTAAGATAATATGAAATTATACGCCAATATATGTCAAGGAAAGCACAAGTTGTACGCGAGCAGCAGCAGTGCTTAAGATTATTTTATTCTGCAAACCTTTTTTCAACCCTGGTGAAACATCATCTCCTCTGAATACAAGAGGGACATCAACCTTTAACCAAGCACTAGATGGAGCTCTTATGAAGGTAACATTGAGCACTGCATCTGTGCCTGCATGTAGATGAAGCTGACGCATCAAGAAACATTGGATCAGTCCATATCCAGGATTAAAAAGGTTGATATACATATTTGAAGACATGCTTGAAACAATTAACAACATGTGCAAAAATTTTGACTATCAACCACTTCTCAAAATCTAAAATTGACCATTTTCTAGTTTATGCCTTTTTTTGTTTCTACACCATACCTGGCCTATAATATTCTCTACATGGCTAAATACTTTTGGAATGAACCAAAGAATAGTCCTATCCTTGCTTACATGGTCCCATATTAGTGTTTATAACTCAAGAATGCCACCTTATTGAGTGCAGAAGCCTTACCAATTTGTCTATGCATAATTTACAGAAGCACAAGCATAGACATGCCTATGCTGTTTGCAACCTCCCACGTCCAAGTGCATGCGGACATGTATGTGTATGTCTGTGTCAGCTTACATACGGGCATAGTTGTCAGTAGCGCAAAGCGCAGTGATGTGCAAAGGCATGCTGGAGCTATAGCGCATAGCGCGCTTTATTGAAATAAAGCGCACAATAATTATATATGTACATATTTCTAATATATACCAAAATATTAATATATTACCTATTATAAAGAATAAATAACTAAATAATCACAAAAACAATAAAGACACTTTTGAATACCAAACCAACAATTCAGCATAAAAAAAAATTAATAAATTAAATTCAGCATTTGAGCATAATAATTAAGAAATTAAAACTTTAACACTTGAACAATTACATAAATTTAGTAAATCAAGAATTTACTTCAAAGCCCTAAAATCTTTTTTTAACCTAGTAATTAATATTCAGTTTTGCCCATCTTTGGAAACCAAAATTAGCATTTAATTACCCAATTATTAATATTCAGTTTCTGCCTATTCTTGGAAACCAAAATTAGCATTTAAGTACAATAAGATGAAAAGACAGAAAGGAAAAAAAAAAAAAAGACAAAAAGGCTTGGAAGAAGAAGATGACGGAAACAAGAAATGAAAGAATAAAAAAAAAGACGAAGAGGGGAGAATGCAAGAAGAGGGCTACTACTTGCTGTTGCTCATTGCATGAAGAAGAAGGCTGTCGCCACTTGTTTCTTGCTGGTGGGAAGGGCAGAAGTCATTAAGATGGGTGGGTTTTAGAGTTTTGGGTAGAAGCTTAAAGTCCTAACATGGTAAACCCTTTCTTTTTCATAATAATAGTTGAGCAGCGATTTCTTTTTCTTCTTTTCTTTCTATTGGGTTCACTGTAGCGCAAGTAGCACTGCACTGTACTACTACGCAATAGCGCAGCAAAGCACGAGCTATGTTTAACCTTGTTGTGCAGTGCGACGAGAAGCACATAGGGTGTGCTTCGCATTGCGCTACGCTATAGCGCTATGAGTGCTTTTGACAACTATGCATATGGGCATAAGAGGTTTCATGAAATAATTTTGAGATACTCGTGGGCAACAAGGCTTCCACTGTGTGGCTAGGAACAAAATACACCTTTGACCATACAAGGACAAATAATTTCCATCTTGTTCTACTATTAGTTCATGATAAATGCATACAATTATTTGGATTCATATTTCTTCAGTTTTGTGATTGGCAATTTTAATCTAACAAACCGCCCTTTCTGTTCAGCTCCATTGAAATAACAATGAACTTAATTGGACAAACACAGTCATAAAGCTAAGCTCCAACTCTATGATATTGAAAAACAAACACTATCTGGGGGCAGAATGTCTTCACCTGATAAAATACATACAAAATGCAGATTCACATAAACAAAATTAAAACAAATGCTTTTTGGCGTTCTTAAAGCATTTTATCCCAATCCTACAGCCATTCCAAGGCACCTTAAGACACCTTATCATATAAACCCAAACTTCTAAAAAACCCAAACTTCTAAAAAATGTTCACCATATGACAAAACTTTAACACGTATGAAGTTTGTGAAATCCATGCATACCTAAATCCAAAAGAGTCAAAGTCTAATTGACACATGGGTGACTTCATTCCCATGAACAAAATCAACAAATAATCACGATGTAAGAACTTAATACGAAAGTTCTCCAGCTAATAAGGACAAGGAATAAGATGGATTGGGAAACCAATTATTTTAGTCAATATTTATTAACAGTCTTCATTTACTTGAATTCTTCTTGTTATTTACATTGGGGTTCTTTATCTTACCTATATATAGATAGGCCACACTCTTATTAGAATAACCTCGTTTAATTGACATTAAATGGAATTTCATATTTTCTGTAGTTGATAGATCATTTTCCCCTTTATTTGGTTTTGTTTACATTTGTTTACTTTCTTCTATTCTCTGCTATTACTCCTTAGGAAACTGAAAAAAGAAAAAGTCCCAAAAAATAATATACTCTGTAAATTAATATTTGGACAGCATTTTAATCCAACGGACAATTCTATTGAGTCTAGTAATATAAAAATGAACACCGAATAGCAAAACCCATACCTTGCGAGGCAAGACTCGGACTTTCTCAACAATCTCCTGGGAGTTGAACTCCTTTCGAACCTCGAGATCAAAAAGCCTGGAGAGAAAGAAAGATTGACCTATGTGATTGACAAGCTTCTTTATCTGGTTAGTCTGTACAGAAATGAGGCGCTTGTTGCCTCCGTGCTGGCCATCTTCGGCCTCAAAGACGATGCTGGGCACACGACCAGCATTCCTCTCCTTGGCGGCGATGTTCTTCCCGGAGACTGAGCGTGGGATCGCGTGGATAGTCTCATCATATTTTGGATCGGGTTTAGGGAGGTCCTCTAGGTAAGTGAACTGCAGCGGGGCGTCTAATTCTTGAAGGAGTGCGGCAGTGGAGAAGCGGCAGAGGTGGTGGTGGAGGGTGGCGCTTCTCAACGCTGCTGCTCGTCGGAGCATTTGGTCCCCCTTAGTTACTCTGCGTGTTTGGAGAAAGGGGTTTAGGAGGGGCTTGAGAAGGTGAAGCGGGGGACTGTTGTAAGATGGGAAGTCGGAGAGGAGCCTTTCGATCGAAAATGTTTGATAGGCCTTTGGTTGGGCTTTGTTTGTAATTTTGTTATTCAGCAAGCCCAATACAGTTCTGCATACATAAAACCACTATTTTGCAGGCCCACTTGAGAATAAGGAGGTACAAGTACAAATTCAAATTCATTTGGGAGAAAACAGTACCGTCGGGATAGCGATCTTTAATTTAACCCAAATTCAATTTTTATAATTACCGAGAATTTTTATGATTACGTTTAAAAACATTGCTGTGTTGGTCATTGTCTTTTATGTTTTTTTCCTATATAAAAATGAACTAAATTTATTTAAAATATTTTATAAATTTATATATCTTTGGATTTTTTTTTTGAAACTTCTAAATATATTTTTAAAATATTTGGATAAAATAAAATTTTAAAATTTATAAGATATTAATAATAATAATAATAATAATAATAATAATAATATTTTTATTTTAATTTACTAAAATTGCATTTTCAACATGCTCTTCAATGGTGGTAGTGGTATTAGTAGTAATAATAGTAGAGAACTTCTATAAGCACTCTATTAGAAATGGACTAAACTTATTTAAAAAATTTTATAAATTCATAAATCTTCTAACATATTTTTTGAAAATATATATAATATATTTTAAAAATATTTGGATAAAAAATTTTTAAAACTTATAAAATATTAATAATAACAATCCTTTTATTTTAATTCACAACATGGCAATTTCAACATGCTATTCGCGGTGCCGGCGACAGAAGCAGCAGCAGCAGCAGCAAAGGACTTCTATAAGCACTCCACGTGAAGGTTGTTACATTTGTTCATCATGTTTTTTTATTTTTTAATAGAACATACTATATTTTAAGGTTAGTTTCTCAATTATTAATATTTTTTTTTTCTAAAGACGTGCTTTATAGTGTTTATGTGAGGATTTGAGAATTTAATTAACATTTTGAATTCTTATTTAATTATTAAGATGAAGTTACTAAAACTAAATGGCTCCAAAGGACCAAATCCTTTTGCTCAAGTTCAATTCTTTAAATTCAAATGCAATTATAATAAAATAAATTTGAAAAAAAATAATTGGATATGTTTTGGGAAGTTTTCAGTTGTGATGAAGTCTTATTGGGTCGAATTTTACAACCACAGAACAAATGTTAGACTAATCGAGAAGGTTCTAAATTAAGACCTTCCAATGCTTAACTCAGTATATATTCAATTGGAAAACAATTCAATAGAGTAACAGCTTAGTATGTGACCAAAAGCATATGTTTATTTTTGAGAGGAAGGTATTTATAGTGTCTGGAGAGGAATAGAAAAGAGGATTTTCCCCCTACTTCAAATCAGTTCTTCTCTTCTCTCTATAAAGGACATTATAGGTCCTTTCGACCTAGCTTACTGTTATGTTTGTGACTAGTTGGTAACAAGGGATGCCCTTATCACTATTTAATGTGAAGGAGATTGGTTGACAAGGCTATTAAATGCAGATAGGACTATTGTTTAGTCACATTACATGTAGACATGATTGGTCGAAAGTGTTGCAATTAATGCTTCTGCAACCGAGAGTCCACCCCTATTGTGCGCCTCACTCGACCTCGATGGTCGATGGAATCCAATCGGCTCTCAAGCTAATTAGGCTATACCCAATCATGAATCCCCCTTCCCCCACTCTATAGTTCGATTGGCCTCATGGAGGGTCGAACTGAGGAATAGCTTGTTTTTTATTTCACATGCTGATCAATCTCCTAATTTGAATGTCAACCTAGGTCATGAAGGTGGGAGTTGTTTTTGGGCAATTACCTCAGAAATTACATGTGGTGACCGATAGTTATGCATTAATTAGCTTGAAGTCGGTCAGTTTAATCGATTGACATGCTTGGCTCGAGTTATAGATAGTCTATTTGACAGTGCATTTACCACTTTTACCACATTATTGAGAGGTTGAGCTTTGGGATTTCTGATCAAGTTCCAAATATTCTTGTGCATAATTCCTACTTCAGTTTTTTGTAAGTCATTTTTTTCTCTCTTTTAGTTCATTTGTGTCACTTTCTTTTGTTGCATCTTCAATCATAGAAATGGCTAAGATTGTTGAGGAAAGTGGGGTTTAGTCTTCTAATTCTAAGGTGATTCAGCCGTCAAATGTTTCTACAAGTGAAGGTAGCGGGGTCTACTTCTTCAAAATCATTAAGTGAAAGGTCGAGTAGTTTTAGTAAGTCTAGTGGGTAACTGCTAGCGAGTTAGGGTTAGAGGCTCATGAGAAAGCTGAGACATCTGGTTCCTTGATCGATGAGGCTAGTTCATCGACACATGTGGTAAATGAGAGGGGACTATATAGGGAGGTTAATCAATCTCTAGTGTCAAGAGGGAGGTTATTTACCACTGCACATGATAGTGATATTATCTCCGAGATAACTTTAAATGACCTAAGGTCCATTTGGGAAAAGTATTATATTCGCGATGAGTTTGAGTTACTCAGGCCTAGGGCAGGAGATAGAATGAATACGCCTCCTGAAGGGTGTATTACCATTTTTAAGGATACTTTAAAGTGTGGCCTTAGGTTTCCACTTAACTAACCTATAATCAACCTGTTGATGGGTCTCCGTGTCTTCGTGTTTGCATCACTCAGCTTTTCCCCAGTTCCTTCTCAATTTTGTATAGTTTTGTGATTTTGATGATGATCTATGATCAACCTCTGTCCTTTATAACTTTTAGCTGTATTTTCTATCTCTCAATGTTTAGAAAGTTAGGAAGTACTGAGGAGTCAGGCTTTTATTATCTGATCACTTGACCCAATAGAAAAATCTTTGTAACCCCCTCTTCTTCCCATGGCCAACTTGGAAAAAGAGGTATTTCCTAGTGCAGGCCCCTAGTAGGGGCAGCTTGAATGTCCCTCAAGGTAGGTTGAGAGAGCAAGTTGAGATGGCTACAAATGAAAATCTAATCTAGAATAACACTTTCATTTGAGACTTGATTGAGTTTGCTGAGATGGAAACATCTGGGTTCACTAGGGAGAGAAACTTAGTATTAGCCAGATTGTTGATCGCCCGTTTGAGATTGCAAGCAAATGTATGTTTAGGTAAACGTAATTTTCTTCTAAATTTGTGCTTTTTCCTTTATTTTGATGAATTTCTTAATCGATATGTTATTTTTGCAAGTTGATCTATCATGAATCGTGTATGTTAATTGGCTATGACAAGGCAGTAAAAGGCACAAGATCGTCACGAGGTTGCTGTCGCTCATCAGGAGGTGGCATCTCTAGTTGCTTGATTTGAGGGAATATCCCAGCTACTCTACCTCCCATTATTCAAAGTGTAGCTGAGACAGTAAGTTCTGTTGCCCGCATGAAGAGAAAAGCTACGAAGGTTTGGGAATAGGGTCGACCCACTACAATTAAAAATACTACAGTAGAGAAGGGTAAAGGGAAAAATGTTGCCTCTAATGAAGACATGTATTAGTTGTCATCCAATGAGGTGCTATTTGAGTTACCAGAGTTACCTGAGTTGTGTTTTAGGCCTGGAATCAATGTGTTGAATAGTACATTACTGTTGGTTGTAGGTTTGACTGGTGTAACCCTCTTGACGATCTAACTATTGGTCTTTACTTTTAAGACTAGAAAAAGATACTCGACCTATGGCGATCGAATGCCTTGAAGGCATTTGCCTATCATGCCAACATGGTAAAGTTTCTATTCGGGTTGCTATGTATTGAGGTTTGTGCACCACTAATGTTAAATGATTCTACAAGTCAAGTAATGGGGATACAAATAGCATCAACAGTTCTATTCTATCGGGCATATAATGTGAAGTTGGAAAAGAAATACGAACAACTGGAGAAGAGATAGTCTGAGGTTTCAAAGACTAAGCTTAAATCTTTAGAGTTGAGGGTTTAGGAGTTGGAGAAATAGCTCAAAGAGAAAGATTTTGTGCTGTCATACGCCATTTAGAAAAAGAGTCAAATAGAGGATTTGTTGAAAAGGTCATTGGCTAAGGTGTAGGAGGCCTCTTTATCTGATCAACATAAGGCTATGCGAGTTATATCCATTATGCCTGAGGTGTGTTCTTTAAGCTGTTACCCGACATTCGGAAGGAGGTTGTTCAGCGATTTATGCTATGTCCCACTTTCATTGATGCCAATGTAACTTTTAGCATCGATGATGCTAAAGAGGCATTCGAGAAAGTGGTGAAATAGCTCAAGTTCTTCTGCTATCAGATTTGAGAAAAAGATAAGGCTCGATTAAATGTTTTGAAAAATGAGCAGTTGGAGGATTATGATGAAATGTGCTTGTTGAGGAGGTGGACATCCTTCCATATCCCAAGCTTCAGAGGTGGGGAAAGAGTTTGAATTCATCAATGAATTTGCTCTCAACATAAAAAATAAGGAAGTAGATGTCGCGATGTATTTTTCTATTATTGCGCTCCTTTCTTAGGTGATGATGCTAGTCATTCTCAACCCATGGGAGTACTTTTTTCTAGATTAGATCAAGGGTTAAGGGCTCACCTTAGGTCGTTGTTGTTGATACGATGAATGAGCTTGACAAGGCTATGGATGAGGTTGCTATCGAAATTGTCGAATGTGGGAGCAGAGAGAAAAGAGTGGGATCTGGCTGAAAATTTTCTATTTTCTATTAGATGTATATTTATTGTTATTTTGATGATATAATGCTCTAGGGGGCACTTAAACAATTTACATTTTATTTGTATTAACGTTGGATGCTTTAGTAATTTCAATTTCAATTATAATTGTGTTTCTTGTCTATTTTGCATCTTTACATTAATTTTGATCATTTGTATATTATGTTTCTTTAATGTGTTTATGGTTAGATGGGTGAACTTTTATGTCAACATATCTCTTGTTAAGTGGTTTGAAACCAAATTAATTACCAACACTAAGGTTGAGATGGACTTTTTATTTTTTGTTGATTGGTTTGAAACCAATTTAAATATGCAAGTACGAGGCTGCTTCCTGCTATTTAGATTGTGGTTGAGGTGGCAAGTCCTACTGCTCCCATAAAGAGAAAAGCTATGCAAGTCAAGAAATAAGGTTGACCAGCCATAGCTAAAAAAGCTGCAATATAGAAGGGCAAGGGAAAAGCTGTTGCCCTTGATAAAAATGCATATTAGTTGTTGCCTAATAAGGTGTTGTTTGAGTTACCAGGTTCTTTAGGTTGTGTTTTGGCCCTAGAATTGGTGTATTGAATATTGCATCGATGCTGGCTAGGTGGTTAAATGGTATGAACCCATTGACAACATGTTAGTCTTTTCTTTGAAGACTAGTAAAAGTTACTCAACCTATAGCAACCAAATGCCTTGAAGGTGTTTCCCTATCATGCCTACGTGGTAAAGTTTTTGTTTAGGTAGAAGATCGATTTCACCAAGCATGTCGAAAATTTATTCGCACTTGCATAAAATAAATTATTTATTGAGGTTTGTATGCCACTTATGTTAGATGATTCTGTAGGTTTCAAAGATTAAGCTCAAGTCTATAGAGTCGAGGGTTGAGGAACTATAGAAACAACTCAAGGAGAAAGATCTTGACTTGCTGTCCGCGATTTAGAAAAAGAGTTGATTGGAGGATTCGTTGAAAAAGTTGATGGATGAGGTATAGGAGGCCTCCCTATTTGGTCAAGGGTAAGGCCATGAAAGTTGTATCCATTATGCAGGAGGTGAGATCTTTAAAGTGTTACCTAACATCCGGAAGGAGGTCATTTAGCAATTTATGCTAAGTCCTGCTTTCATCGATGCCTGTGTGACTTTTAACATGGATGATGCCAAGGAAGTGTTCGAGAAAGTGGTGAAATTGCTCAAGTTCCTCAGCTATTAGACTCAAAAGAAAGATAAGGCTTGATTAAATGTTCTAAAAAATAAGCAGCTGGAGGATTATGATGAAAGTGTGCTTGTTGAAGAGACAGACATCCCTTCATATCCTAAAGCTTCAGAGGTTAGGAAAGAGTTTGAATTCATTAGTGAATTTGCTCTTGACATCAAAAATAAAGAAGTGAATATTGCAATGTATTTTTCTACTGCCGTGCGTCTTTTCTTGGGTGATGATGTTGGCCCTTCTCAACCTG
Source organism: Jacaranda copaia (assembly GCA_014898725.1). Classification (NCBI taxonomy): domain Eukaryota; kingdom Viridiplantae; phylum Streptophyta; class Magnoliopsida; order Lamiales; family Bignoniaceae; genus Jacaranda; species Jacaranda copaia. The sequence continues at coordinate 632,181 of JACGDI010000821.1, forward strand.
TAGGGGTGTTTCCTTCTAGATCGGATCAAGAGGTCAAGGGCTCGCCTTAGATTGTTGTTGTTGGTACAATAAATGAGCTTGATAAGATTGTAGACGAGGTTACTACCGAAGCTATTGCACATGGGAGCCGGGGGGAAGGAACGAGGTCTAGTTGAAAATTTTTAATTTTCTAGCGGATGTATATTTATTATTATTTTCATGATGTAATGCTCTGGTAGGTGCTTAAACAATTTACATTTTATTTGTATTAATATTGGATATTTTGATGATTTCAATCAATTATGACTGTGTTTCTTGTCGATTTTCATCTTTACATTAATTTTGATCATTTATGTATTATATTATAATGTGTTTGTGTTCAGATGGATGGCGTTTTAGGTCAACATATCTTTTGTTAACTAGTTTGAAACCAACTTAATTATGAAGATTAGGGTCGATTTAAACTTTTTATTTCCATTGATTAGTTTGAAACCAATTTGATTATGCGACTATGAGGTTGAGTCATGCTTATGTTTTCCTTGATTAGTTTGAAACCAACTTAATTGCATGGCTGCAAGGTTGGCAATGCTTATGTTTTGATTGATTAGTTTGAAACCAATTTAGTTACATGCATTGAGAAGACTAGTCCTTATGCTACCTACAGTCAATTTATTGTTATTGGATGATTTGATGAGAAATCAAATTTTCTTTACAAAAGAAAATAGCAATTGTGCATTTTTTGAGAAGATTAGATCTCCCACAACTTTAAGATGGTTGAATGAGATTACAAGATCTCATTTTACACATAGAATTTCTTTAAATTCACAGCACTCCATGGTCGAGGTAATTCACTCCCACCCATGTTTATTGTCTTATAAAAGTTGTTTTTGACCACCATGACGACTGAGTATAGTCCCTCCCATTTAGGGTTGAGCTTTTTGATGAGCCTTGATACTTCCACATTTTTAAGGACAATTTCACTAACTTGGAAGCTTTTTAGTTTGATTCTTTTGTCATAATGTCTAACCTTTATCAATCTATACCTTTACATTTTCATATATGCCTACTATCACAGCTCATTGATGGCGTTAAGGTCAAGTAGTCTCTTGGCTTCATCCTGATCAGATTGTAGTGGATTGCTTGAGCTATAACTTGTATTAATTCTATTGGGATCACTGTTTCTAAACTATAGACCAAACTATAGGGACTGTGACCAGTTGCAGTTCTTAGAGTCATCTTATAAGCCCACAACACCCTTGGGAAGTCATTCAGCCAATAATTTTTAGATTCTTCCAATCTAGTTTTGATATGTTCTAGGGTAGTTTAATTGGTAACTTTTATCTATCTATTTTCTTGTGAGTTACTAATTGATGTAAAGTGTTGTTGAATCCTAAGACTTTTGTGCCATCTTCCCATGCTTTTGCTCTAGAATTAAGTTTTATTATTCGATATTAGCACCTTTAGCAAACCAAAATAGTAGATGATGTTCTTCCATAAAAACTTCTTATTGTTGCATTGTTATCTTCGGAACTGCTTTTGCTTTGACCAATTGGTAAAGTATTTGATTACCACTATCATGTACTTTCTCTGACCAGTGGTCTTTGAAAATGAGCTTACTATATATGTTCCTCACTAGTCAATTGACCATGTAATTTTGACTGGGATTAGACTCAAAGTTGATTGATGACATATATTGGCGTGCACAAGGCAGGATGGGCATTTTCTAGTGAAGTCGGTCACATCTTGGAGTAATGTCATCCAAAAGTAGCTATGTCGGATGACCATATGGGCTAATGCTCATCCCCCAAAGTGGTTTTCACAAATGCATGCATAGATCTTTTCTAGGACCTCACGGGCTTGTTCTGATGTCAAGCATCTTAATGGGGAGCTCAAGAGTGACCTCTTATATAATTGGCCAAACTTATCAAAGGTGAATTTGGCATTTCATTCTCTTAATCTTTAAGCCTCAATTTTATCCTCCAGTACCCTACTTTTCCTTAGGTAAGCCTTGATTTCATCTTGCCAACTAGGGGGCTATTTCTTAATATCCCACACTTGGTTTTGGTTGAGAATTTTTATGATGGGCTCATCTACGGACAAAACTGTGATAGTCATCTCTCTGGTATTTTTGGTTAAGCTAGCGAACTTAGATAGTGTGTCTGCTCTCTTATTTTTCGACCTAGGGACTTGGCTTAGCTAAATTTCTTGAGCAGTTGTTCCAATCTCTTAGCCTCTATAAGGTATCTATCCATGGAATTTCTTTTGCTTCAAAATTCCTTTTGAATTGCTTAGTGACCAATTGTGAATCTGTGATGCCTATTAAAAGTTTGACTCCTCTGTCAATGGCTATCCTTATGCCCACAATAAAGGCCTTATATTTTGCTTCATTATTGGTGATCGAGTAGTCGAGTTTGATACTGAAGTTATGTTTTTCTCTTTAAAAGAAGCATAGCAAAATTCTTACTCCATGCTCTAAAGATGTTGTTGATCCATCGACACGTAAAGACTAGATGGGTTAGTTACCACTTGACCACTATGGGGAGGTCGATGCATTCTGCTATAAAATTAGCTAATACTTGTGCTTTAATAGCTGTTTAAGGTTAAAACTTGACTATGAATTCTCCTAACTTGATGGCCTATTTGATTTAGTCTTCTAGATGTGTCTGGTTTGGGTAATACTTGCTTTAAGGGCTAGCTCATCAAAATAATAATAGAGTGCGACTGGAAGTAAGATCTCAATTTTCTTACTGTTGTAATCAAGGCAAGGGCAAACTTTTCAATCTCCAGATAATTGTGCTTAGGACTTTGCAAGGCTTTACTGATGAAAAATATTAGTTGATATGAGTTATGTTGTATGGACACTAGAACTGAACTGACTACTACTGTTAAGATTGCTAATATAGGTAAAGGATTTCCCTAATTGTAGGCTTGGTGAGAAAAGATGGAGTGGATATATATTGCTTTAAGTTGGCCAAGGCTAGGTCATATTCTTTGTCCACTGCAACTTCCTAGCATTCTTGAGAATTTTGAAAAATGGCAAATTTTTGTCTGCTAGTTGAGTAATAAATTAACCCAAAGATATGTTCCTTCTAACTAGCCTCTAAACATCCCTAGCTGTCTTAGGTGGAGAGGTATCCTAGCTTTCCTAAATCTTTTATAGGTTTATTTCAATGCCTTTTTAGATGACCATGTAACCTAAGAATTTTTCATCTCTTGCCTCGAATGTACACTTGTTGAGGTTAAGTTCCATTCCAAAAGCTCTCAATATTTATAATGTATGGTAGAGGTTGGCTAAATGGTTCACCTCTTTCTCTAACTTGACAATCATGTCATCAACATAGACCTCGATTGATTGACTAATCTCATTTTTGAACATAAAATTTATCAATGTTTGGCAAGGTGCTTTGGATTTTTTGAGATTGAAAGGTATGACCATAAAATAATGTAACCATTTGGGACCACAAAAAGGTTTTGTCTTTATCTTTGCAAGCTATGAAAATTTGATAATACCTTTGGAAGGCAACCATTATACTTAAGAAGTCACACCTTGTTGTTGAATCAACTAATAAATCTATTTGAGGTAGTGGGTAAGGGACCCTAGGGTAGGGATATAAATGAGATAAAATGATTCATAAATAGTTGCTCGTCAATTAAATGATCCAACCTGAGCTTAATATTAGGCTCAAAAAGCTCGTGAGCCTAAGTATGCTTTTCTATATTTTGTGTATATAGTTATATATAATAAGGCCTATACAAATAAGCAAATAATAATAATAATAATAATAATAATAATAATAATAATAATAATAATAATAATAATAATATTTTTTTTGTTATTTTGAAAAAAATAACAAATTTATTTTGAAACGTTTATAATTATAGATTTTATTTTAAGCCTAAATGAGCTCGAACTAATCCAAACCTATACGAGCTCGAGTTCATTTGAACTTATATGAATTGAGTTCTTCTACTAACTAATGACAAACTTTATTGGGTCAAGTTTGATAAGGCTCAATAAAGCTCTCCCAAGCTTTCATTTATTTAACTAGCCAAGCTTGAACATGCTATATTTAGGCTCTGTTTAGCTCATTTACACCCCTACCTCGGGGCATGCTTTATTCAAATCAGTGAAATCATCACACATTCTCCACTTCCTCCTATTCTTAGGGATAAGGACTACATTACATAACCAATTGGGGTATTGAATTTTTACAATGTAACTTGCTTCTAAAACCTTGTTGACTTCTTCCTCAATGATCTAGCACCTTTCTACACTGAATGTCTTAGTTTTCTGTTTAACTGGTCTAAAGGTTAGGTCCACATTAAGATTGTGGGCATTGACCTAGGGCCTATTCCTTATAGGTCAGCTATCTTTCAAGCAAAAACATCAATATTTTTCCAAAGAAAATTGACTATCAAGCATTCCACGCCGCCCTCAAAGTTAGTCCCGATTCTTGTTGTCTTTCCAAAATTTTGAAGTCCTAGCTTTATGGTCTTGAAGTCTTTCACTGGCCTAACCTTGATTTCTTCACTCTTTCTTTTCATGCTCGTTGTCCCTTCTTGGGTTCCATTATTGGGATGTCCCCGAGGGTTTTAGTTTTGGTTGAGATTATTGCTCATTTGCTTTGACCAAGATGGTGTAGATCACCATATCTTTTTCATATTTCGGAGTAGCTCGCCAATTTCTACCATTATTGGAAATTTGACTTTCATGTGATAGGTTGAAATAACTAACCTAAAATTATTTAGTGCCGACCTTTCAATGATGGCATTATAAGTGAACAAGGTGTCAAACACCAAGTAGTTGATCATTAGAGTTGTCTCTTAGGCGCTTCACTAAATAAGATGGATAAACTTATAGATCTTACTGAGATGACCTCGGTTCCTCCAAATTCGGCAAGTAGGGTATGTGCCAGCTCTAACTTAAGCTTACTCAACTTCATTTTTTCCAGGGTTGATAAAAAAATTATATTAGTGGAGCTATTGTAATCGAATAGGACTTCTCTGACTTCAAAATTTGTAATTTCAATTGTCACGATGATCACTGTTGTTAGCCCCTCGGTCTCCTTAATATGAGAGGTTAGTGTCTTAGAAGGAGATAGGCTTTACACTGGTGGATAATGAAAAGACTGATCTGGCCCCTGAGGACTTGGTAGGTTTAAGTTGCCTTTAGACCTATCTTCTTGTTGTTTTAGAGTCCCCTCCCATTGATTCTCATGCAATGGTATTAATCACACCAGGCAATGGGGCACTATTTTTCCACTTTTCTTTTCTTTTTATCATCCTTTCTTGGGATGACCAACCTTTCTATATAAGGAGTTTAGTCGGTTCGGCCTACTTCTTGTCTAACTTTCTCATCAATAAATTTTTTCAAATGTCTTTGTCAAATGTGACATTTGATTTCATCATATAGGTTGAAGTAGTCTTCTGTGTCGTGGCCTTTTTGCTTGTGGAAGTGACAATACTTCTTGAAGTTCTTCATAGCCACTATCTTATTGAGTTTTCTTGGTGTTTTAAGGAGGTTGTCATGTTGGATATTGAATAGGACCTTCTTTCTGGGAGTATGTAGTGGGGAATAATTATGGAACCTCTTGATGGGGGACCAATAGCCTTTTTTCTAATGTCTATCATTTTCTCCTTCCCTTTCCTTTTATCATTCTCTAAGTTTTCGTATTTTATCTTATTCGTGTCCTCTTATGAGTTCCTTTTCACAAGGTCGAGCAATTTCTCCATTATGTGTGGTCTTTCTCTGACCAGGGCAATGGTACTACCCTCCTTGTGACTAAGTTTGAGAAACAAAACATAAATTAAAAAACTCAATTATGGGGTTATCAATTTTTAGCACCTCGGTATTGAACCCAACAAAGAAATCCCAAAGAGACTTTCCTTCATTTTACTTTATTATATAGAGGTAGGTATAAGGAGAACTTTACTTTCCTTATGTTTGGTAAACTGATGGAGGAACTTATTAGAAAGCTGGTCGTAGGAAAAAATGGATGTAGTTTCCAACTTAACAAACTATTCAGTGTTATTCTCTAAAGTATGGTGATCATCATCTTGGTATAGATATGGTTATTATGCTCATGGAGCTGTATCATATGCTCAAACTATAGTACATGCTCAATAAGGTTGGTGGATCTATTGTATCTAGGTAGGTCGGTCAAAATCTTTGCATTGATTGCTATGCACTCATCAATTATCTTTGAGATAAATGGAGATTCTTTTTCTTGATAGAATAAGGGGACATTATCAGGTTGGAGATTTCTTTCTGTGTTTCACTTGGAAATTTCTTTCAAGTGCGTATTTTGTTATTGAACTGGATGGGACACCTTCTTCCATTCCTCTTAGTCTGCTTGGAATAAATCTCTGCTTGGTTGAGGTCTCGTGCACTCAACCCTATCATACTGCTAAACTTAATTGGGTCAAGAAAAATGATTAATTGAATCTGCTACCTCTTCACGAGGTTAATAAGGGGCTTCCTCTCATGGAAAATGTCCTAGACTAACATCATGCCTATTAGTATAGCAGTAGGTGCCATTCCTTGGTCTGTCATCTAGCGGTGGCCCCTTTTCTTGGTAGAATGAATGCAAGGTAGCATTAGTGGCCACAACGGGATGATTATTGTGTCTTTGCAGGATGGCCAATAACTGCATTGAGAGTTGTGCAAGTAGTTGATCACTTATTATTTGTATAAGCTATAGGATCATCAAAGTTACTCCTTGCTTCGGCTAAGAACTTAGTCCTACTAAATCTTGGACTTGCTGGGGTAGTGTTGGTAGTAGGGGTGGTGGTGGTGATCTGAGGTCACTTTACCACTTAGATGTGTTGGATTTCTTTATCTTGACCTAATGGATTAGTCTAGTGGAAAGATAGGATTGAGAGTGATAAGAAGGGATATGGGTCAAATTTTGTAGCTAGGGAACAAACATTATACCAGCCGAGAGAGTCTTTTGCTAAGACCCTTTGATGTTTAAATTAGTATATACTTGACTAGAAAATAATTCAGTAGAGTAACGACTTAGTGTGTGTCTAAAAGCATAACTTTATTTTTGAGAGGAAGGCATTTAAAGTGTTTGGTGAGGAATGGAAAAGATGAATTTCTCCATACTATGGATTAGTTCTCCTCTTCTCTTTATAGGGGCATTGTAGGTCTTTTCGACCTAGCTTACCACCCTGCTTGTGACTGATTGATAATAAGGAGTGCTCTTACTACTATTTAATATTGGAGATGATGGGTTGACAAGGCCAATAAATCTAGATAGGACGGTGGTTTAGCTACACTAAATGCGGACATGATTAGAAGTAGGCACTCCTGTAGCCAATGCTTGACCTTGATGGTTGATGCCAGCTCTCAAGGAGCCAATTAGTCTTTTTGTGAGGTCTAAGGTTGTGAATAAATATTTGAAAATTCATTTACTATTCACATTCATATTTATTTATACAAAATTTATCCACATCCATTTAAAGCAAATATCATTATATTTGATTAGTAAATATTCGATTTCAAATGAATATGAATATGGATATGGTAAATGTATGTCCAATCTATTTAATATCTGTTTCGAATATATATTTATTAAATAGTATATTATTTATATTTTTAATAAAAATTTCATAATCCATATATGTATATATAAATTATAATTGAAGAAATGGGAAAAAAATAACAAATTTAAAAAATTGTTGTAATATAGAGAAAACATTGAAGAATAAAGTTAATCAACATAATTGTTGTTGGTTAACTTTAAAATTAATATCTTTAAATGCCATTATTAATATCAATTACTACTACTAATCAATTATTAATTAGAAATTATGCTATTTGTTTGATTGCTTTTTTTTTTTAATGAAATTATGTAGTTCATTTTATTAATTAAAAATATGTATTTGTTATAAATTCATAGATTCACGTATTTGAATACTTGTAAATAGATTTCTAAATAATTATCATCAAATATGAATATCAAAAAAATAATTCAAATACAAATAAGTTTGATCAAATATGAATGTATCTAAATAATTATAATCGAGTATGGATATATCCAAATTCAATCGATATTTGATGGAATAAATTTGGATATCATTCCTAATCTCCATCAAATCCATACTCGTATCTATATCCATATCCAAATATTCTAAAAGTTCAATGGATATGAATATTAAAATAGTGTATCCAATTTATTTAATATCTGTTTACTCCTAGCAAAGTTGACTTACTTTTTAAGCACTATAACCTGGGTGTTTTTGTTTGGGCTCGGATCCTAGTTTGGGTGACATCAATTTGTGGGTTGAGTATTTATTGGGCTTGTGGGCTATACCCATACCAGGTTCTGTGCTTTGGGAAAATGAATTTTTAAAGTGGGGCTGAGAAATATGAATATGGTTGGGGAATGTGATGGATGTTTGTTTATGTTTTGAAAAAAGAGAAAATTTTTGGTGAATCACATTGTGTTTGTCTATATTTTTGAATGTGATATTTTTTACTATAACAATCAAACTGGTATTTTTTTATTGGATTTTTTTGATGAAAATTGAATAGAATAATATTTTTATTTTATATGTAATGATAAAACTATATACGCATTATATATGTATATTATGATATATATTGATGTGGAAATTTTTGATTATAAGTGCAATTTAGTAAATTAATTAAAGATGAACCAATAAATTGAAATGGACTAATTAAGTAAAAGGAATAGAGATCATAAAGACTCTAATGGGCTAAGCCCAACAAGACAAAAACTATAAATACATAGTCCCAAAAAGAACTTGAGCACGAGAAATCATTTGCAAAAGAACCATGAACTTTCAAAAGTAGAGATCTCTTAATGCAAGTTCTATAGAAAATAAATCAACATTCTGTTGTCTATTGAAAAAGACCTCACTTCCATTTTCATGCAACATTATTTTAATGTCGCTTGTGGGAACTTTGAAGAACAAGGTAGGAATACAGAAAATAAAGACAAGATCAAGAACTTGTTAATCTAGCAACTATGTGGCCTAGCTTTGGAGAATATGTAGTGTCGCCGACTAGGAGTGTTGCTTAGTCCAATACAAGAGCTTGCTCTTAATGTACCATCTATATTGGAGGAAACACCTATAAAGCAGCAATCTTTTCCTAGAGATCACATTTGGATATAGGCCCTGAAGGTATTGATAAGTCTATAAGAGAGTGTCACTACTCAATTTTTAGATAATACAACTTCCTAACATGCAGATGAACTACAACATACCATTACTAGAATCAAAAGGCTTTGTCTCCTCAGAGCAGACACCCAAAGAATCACACCTCTCTTTCCCACTCATGTGAATGAATTTTCACTCATCTCTTTAAGAAAATTTTCTTAGCAATTGTTTAATGCGATTGGTGTGTAGATTGCTCACTAATACCCATGTTTGCCAAGAAGGTTGGGAACCCATACTTGCATATGATCATTCATGAGACTAACAAGCATAGAGTGTATGATGAAGGAAATAGCCAAAGAGAAAGGCCGAATAACTAAAAGCGCAATCCTCTTTGAGGGCCCATCATTTACATGTCGCTTATCATCCATAGAGCAGAGGTTCTAACTATATTTTGGCAACATGGCCCCATGCAACATCCCTCTCTTGAGGTGAAAAAGAACTTAACAAAGTGAGGAATAGGCAAGTAGTGCCACTTCTATTAGAGCAGTGAACACACTAGGTAGTAATGTGAAAACTTAGGAAATGAGATCAAGAGGTTGATCTAGGATGGGTACCTTAAAGAGTATGTGGCACAAAGGTTGAACAGTCTTGAGGAGGCCCTAGTGGCTAGAGGGAGTAGAAATTGCTGGCTGCAACTTAATGATCATCTAAGACCTAAAACCCCATAGTGTCCACATGATCAAAATGACCTCCTTGTTACCAAGGTATTCTTAAAGCTTCCAGAAAGACCAAATAATGGAGGTGTGCTAACATATGTAGCATGACATGAGCAAATCTAAGCCATTGATCCATACTAGGGGCCCTTAAAGTTTGACTTTTAACAAATGCTGCTCAATAGAACCCAAGATACCAAGGGTCTCAAGAGTCTACAGTCCAAAACTCTCTTGAGGATTTAAAGAAACTCTGTGCACTTAGAAGAAAATAAGCTAGAAAACAAATATTGATGACCCTTAGGACACTAATAAACATGGATCACAAAGAAAAGGAGCAATCTCAGGCCAAAAATAAAATTGGTGGTATGTGCAATATAGTATGGGCAACACTCAAGTAAATGCCCCTCAAAGCCCCAATGATGGAGATACTTAAGATTGCCACATTATATGGCTTGATTGGAGCCTGAAGGTTATGGATAGTTTAGAAAGATAGAGCTCTCAAAGTACTAGAACTTTCATCATCACTATGGACATATAATAGAAGAATGTTGGAGTTTGAGGGATAAAATTAAAGCACTAATCCAGTATGGATACCATAATGAATATGTGAACAAATAGAAAATTTTCCTTAAAGAGTGCTCGCTAGCTATAGCAGAAGAAGACTATTGGTATCCACTTAACAAGCAGCTAAACTTGGAAACAAAACTATTTATGAGCAAAAATTATTGCATGATTGCACTTCTAAACTTTGATGCTGTGGCGACGTCTAAACTCAAGAGACTACCCCCATCATTGTTTCTATGGACCATTAGTGGCGTTCTCTACTATTAATTATTTACCTTAGTGTATTTTTTCAATTTGGTATTGTTCATTTCCTTCGAAGTATTTTTTTCTTTTAAATCATGAGTTAATTTCTTTTTCTTGATGTCAATATGGCCTATCCACTTAGGAATGACACTGCTCTATCTTTATTATTTACTTGAATAAATTCAAGTTTCTAAAATTTAAATGTCTCTTGTTATGACTTTGATCTATTTGTGATTGCACGCCTTTCTCCAAAATGCTCTCAAAAATGTTTTAGTATAATCATACTATAAAGCTTTTCAAAAAGTGCGTGGTTACCAATATAAATCCACTATATGGCCTTCAAGGAGGTACATGGTAGCCATTTTGAAAAAGCCTAGTATAGTTCCTCCAGGTCAGTGGCCTATGAGAAAATTGAATTAAAAATGACCTATGAGCTAAGAACTAACTAAGATATAGGAGTGGGAGAGTGGTGTGCATTCCACATTGGAATCTGAAGCTAGAGTTGGACTATTTATATAGCTTGGATGTAGACTAAAGGGTTGGACCCCTTGACAGCACCAAAGTATTTGAAGAGGGGATGGCTTTCATACATGTAGGTTTGATCAAAACCATACACACACATGCGCACTGGCTAGACGGCTTGGATCGAGGTTAGGCGAATGGGGCAGGGTGCGGGTGTGAATGTGTTCTGGATATTATCTTTTTTGAATAAAATATATTTAAAAAATAAATAAATAAAATTAAAAATTTATACCTATACTAAAATAACAATAATTATTTTAAATAATTACTATTACTTTTATCATTTTTATTTTAATTTTCATTGTTGTGACCGAAAACTCCTCCTAAAAGTCATATCTTTATTAGTTGCAACTACATCTGTAATGTCCTTTAGAATTCACAATAAATGTCATAACCTTTATTTATAGCTTTTAACGTGTCTGATAGATTAGAGCTATGTCTTCAAGAATTAGACACTATAGGGGTTGTCAAGTGACAAAAATATCGAAAAATATACAAGCATTATAACATTCTAGCACTCTGAGCATACATCATACAACATCATTCATACACAAAATAAGGGTTTAAGCCAGTAAGGTTTGGTAGTTCAACTGAGAGGGGTGCCACCTGTGGTTGTTTAAAGGATTGTTTTCTTGGGAGATTATTCATCAATGTTCTTCGACACCAATGGAGGGCTAATAAAATCTTAAAAAGCTATGATTGTACATGCCTCAAGTCGTATTTTTCTTTAATTTTGGTTTTGATTTGGCTCTTTTTCTAACTCTATTTTCTTATTTGTGGTGTTTTAGTATGGTATATATTTTACTTCAAATTTAATTGCTTTGATATTATTTATTTTATATTACTATTTTATGTAAATACACGCTGATGCGAATTAAGTTTCGAACATGATCGTCATTACTAATTTTTACTTCAAAATAACTTTAATGAGTCATGAACCGAAAGTTTCTAAAATATCAGAACTTTAATTTTACTATTTGAACAAAACCTCTACGTGAGATCAATGCTTACTATTCATTAACAATTATGAATTTTTTGTTTCAAACTTCAATAATTTGGTCAATTTATTTCAACATATACGCATAGTGGATACATGAAATTTTATTATATAGAAATGATGCTAAAATTATAATCCACTCAAGTACATAGATCTCCCCACTTCTTTTTTTCTTTTTTGAATTTATCATTCACATTGATAAGCGAGATTTGAGTACGAGAATTTAGTTGTCAGTGAAACTCAACTCAGGTAGTGTAGTTGATTTCTTTTCTTTTTTTTAACAGTAGGAGAATTTTTATAACTAATTCTATTTGTTTGCTATTATAAAACTAAATGGTTATCGTTAATTGTTCAATATTATGTTTTGATTTTATCCTTCTAAAGGAAATATCAATTCTAACAAATCCATCATTGTTTATGGAGAGCTTCAAAAGTTGAGACTAGTTACATTAATAGTAGTTACTGACCATCAGGCGGAGTAATTATGAAATAAAGAAGAGTAACTAACACAATGAATGCACTTTTTTGAGTGTGACAACAATTACCTAATTCCTAATATTCTTGACAATTAAAAAATCAAAATGATGATAGTCTAAAATTTTACATTTAAGTTGCTAACCGCACACATGTGTGATTTGAGAAAATTTTATGTATATAAGATGATGTTTAGCTAAACTTATTTAGAAGATTTTATAAGCTCTTACAATTTATAAAATATTTTTAAAGTTAATAAAAAGTTAGATCTTACTCTAAAAATAAGTTCCTAAAGTGTTTGGATAAAATAAGAATTTGAAACTTATAAGATGTTAGTAATGATAATTTTGAAATTAAAATAACTAAAACTATTAGAACTTTTCAAGATTTTAAAAATAAGTTAGGAACTTGTTATTGTCCTAAAACCTTAACATTTTATTTTAGGAGTTGATAAGTACTTTTTATTCACACAAATTTCATTGTCTGTGAAATTAAATCACAAGACAAAGAAAAATAATGGACAAATTAAATTTATATTAAAGAATAATTTGAGAATTACAATTTATCAGAGAAAAATATAAATTCTCTAACAAAAACTAATCCCCTGATTCTTCTCTCAATATATATGATCCAAGGGCTTGAAGCTTGTTCTTGGATATATGATGTAGTATTCTTTGAATTGGTAAAAGACACTACAAAATTTCTTTGAAACTCAAACCTTGACTCCGAGATCAAATGACTTGATTACTTAATGCTTTGAAGAGATATAGGACTTTCGCGATAACAATAAGTCGCCGCAACAAAAACTTGAAGTTTGAAGACTTGAGTTTGGAGCTTGAGAATGTATGAATATGTATATGTGAATATGTGAATATGTGCACGAGAATATATGAGTAAGTGTATGTGAATATGTGAGTCTGTAGTCATCTCTTTACATAGGTGTTCAGTAGGAAACTCCGAAATGACTTGAACACATTTGATAATTATCTCTTTGATGCACAAATTAAAAGATAATATCAAATATTCTTGACTTGATTGGTCCTCATACATGAACATGCCTCATGTCCCAACTTGATTAACTTGAGATTGCTAGGCCACCAGACTTGATTTGATTGACATGATACATCTCCATCGTAACATTTGTCAATACTTGATTTGTATAAAATAAATATTAGACTATTAATTAAAATTGACTAATTATTATTTGGAATTTAATTTAATAAATTTCAATATATAAATAGCAAATTTTAAATTAATAACTAATATATTATTTATATATCATTTTTTAATTTGCTCAAAAATTAAGCCATCTACAAATGCTTCCTCAAGACTTGTTCACGAATAATGTCTTTTAATACATTCCTAGGAGAATAAGTCACGATAATTATTTTGTATATATTTAAATATATATATATATATATATAACATATGAGCCTTTAAAATAAATATATGTATATTTAAATACATGTATATATATAACGTATGAATCTTTAATATATATATATAACATATAAGCTTTTAATATATATATGTAAAGCTAATTGGGAAATACATATAGTTTCCAATCCTTGCAAACAGAAACGAAAACTCCAGCAGCATCATGTACGCTGCCCGTGGCCAGGCAAAACAAAATGAATTCTGCGGACACCAATTTGATTTCAAACTTTACTAAATAAAATAACGTCCACTTATCAAGTAGCCGGTGACTTAACCGTGCAATTTGCTTCTACTAATCAACTTAGCCAAGCACTAAAATATTCTACAACCTGATTTCAATTTCCACAAAACAAATCACGTGGCCCCACAACCCCATCATTCCTTCAGCCAATCAATTGTAGGCATAGGACTTGCAAGCAAATTAAATTTCAAGAAAGGCTCGAAAAATCCTAACTAGGCAAAATTCTTCTTGCCGAGCGGGAAACTTTTAGAACCCAATTCAACTTCTGCTTGCACTTCAATCTTCTTCAAGTGTATGCATCTTTCTTAAATATGATATTTGAACATTAAAGGACCCTATTGAAAACTTGATCTCAATTGTGCTTGGACTGTAATTCTTGATAAGAAAGCTATAAATAGGATGTCGACTACTCCTTCAAGCATAGTGGAAAATTGATTTAGAATTGTTGTGGCATATTCATCTCTTTGTTCAATCATCCACTTTCTTCTTTGTCTCTGCATACCAATAGTTCGAAAAAAAAAAACCACATAGAGTTCTCACAACTATTACAACCTTTATTCCGATGGTTAATCACTAAAATAGGATTGCATGGGCTCCCTTGACACTCGTCAATAGAAAATCCTCATCAACATATAGCAAATGCACAAATTTTGAAGGCTTTAGGTGAGTTTTCAAATTAAAGGATGTTTCTATCATTTTTTTCACTTTCTTCTTCACCCCTTTATATATATATATATAAACTTAAGTTTTTCTTTTTCTTCTCTTCTCTTTTCTTTTGCAAGTTAAGAAACATAGTTCATTCCTGATCAACTGAGGATGTATATTAAGGATCACACAGAGCCATCTCCATGCATTATCATCAAGAGTGACAAAGACAACATTAAAGTTAAAAGTACCAAATTAGTTATCCATAAATCGGCTAATGATGTTCTTTGTTCCATACCTTGACCTCCAAGTAACTCTATACATATCCAAGAGTGGTCTAAAGAGACAACTAGAGAAGTGATTGATCCATGTTCTGGCATTACATCTCATTCTAGGATATTTCTTTTGAAGTCTTCTCTTCATGATGCTAAAGCCACTAGCTCAGAATTTTTATTTATAGGTTATCATCCTAACACTAATAGACGCTCATTGAGAATTCCCACATCGAGATTTAGCGAAGTATCTTTTCATACAGGTTATTAGGAATAGAAAGAGGATGTGTTAGGCCATCATACAGATGTTGTTCGTCAAGCCAGGGTTTATGCAGCAGTCCCTGCCTTACTTTTCACATATGTCTGTCATGAGAATATCCTCCAAGTATTGCTTGAGTTGTCATGCCCTTCCATGAACACTTTGCATACTACCACTGATGAATTTTTAATTTCTTTATGGGATCTTTATGTACTTGGTGGATTACCTATCCATGGATGTTTCTACGATGAATCTATCCCCACTGTAAAAAAATTACTTTGTGATGATAGACATGACCCTTCTCCACTACGAAGCTGTAAATATCTATTCCAAACTTATCATATGTTCCCAAAGGACTTTGATGGCTTTCCTATTTTTGATTGGATTAGCTTTTGGTTCAAAGGACCATCGAGATATCCAGAGCCCTCCTTTAGGTCTTCTCATAAGTGATCTACTAAGTCAAAGATCTCTCACAATCCATGTAGAAGAATCAATGCATCACTTTTGTCTCGCACCAAGGAATATAATGAGCCTTTTATGATGTTGGAGGTTGAAGAAAAGGTTAAAGGGGAGACCTACTTGGTTGTTTTTCTTTCATGCTAGTTATGTAGTTTTGTTCTACCATCGCAAAGCAAATCTGATTTATGCTATGGTCTTCAAGGTTGCTAGTAGAATGGCGAACTGATTACTTCTCTCTTGTAGTTCTTGTATTGGCGGGCATCTACCATGGTTTAAGGAATATATCAACTTCGCCAAGTCTTCAGGAATCTTCTTCTATCTTTCCCATTCATTATGTTTACAGTTGGATAAAGCACTACCTTAGCACTCATTTTTCATCCAAAATTGATGTAGAAGGAGCTAAGATGGTCAAATATGTGGGGGAGAACATGACCAAACCTTTAAGAGGCACAAGATTTATTCCTCAATATCAACCCTTCAGCTATTCAAAATTTATACTTATTTCCATGCAAGCAGTTCACAGTAATAGATGGTCATTGCATATCAAATACTTATAAGGATCTTTTTGTGGCTTTTCATTCTAGTTATTTGATATTTCGATGTGGAAAAGAGCATATCATTGAAGCTTATACCCCTTATTAATTTAGCCGAAAATGTGGATTTTGTCAACATGTCCTGGGTAACTTAAAGAAAGAGATTCTTACTTGTGATTTGTATGAGCTTGTTCAACTTTAGTAGTCATGTACCTTACTGAACACATCTTACAAACTTATCATTCCTAGTAATACTTTTTCTTTTCCATTGGTCACAAAGGCATATGCAGATTGGTGGGACAAACACTGAAAAGCTTCACAAACAAAAGGAACTAAAATTGTTCCTAAAGTCAATCAAAGAGATGTGGAATCAAATTCTGGTCAACTCAAACAACTTGGGGATAGAATTCAATATCATGCATTTGAGTTTAGGCATCTTAATAAGAATCCATCTTGTCCTAAATAAACTTTAACCAAAGATCCCAAAAATAATCCAGCGGCCTCACCTCTTCAAAATTTTATTATTTTAGGGCAAGTTAAAGAAAGGAATTTGGAGCCTAAGGATTACAACCTCGTTGAACATACTCAAGTGCTGTCTAAAAGGTGTCATGACTTACTTGAGATTTCATTCCCTACTGATGTTCCAATGGAAGGAAATAAAATAATTTTAGCACTTTCTTGGTCAAATGACAACTCCGATAATCAATGTATACTCAAGAAGAAGCCAAATGTTTGGAATTTAGATAATATCAGTATCAATTCAAATTTCTTTGCAAATGTCCCAAGTTCTTCTTTACCTTGGGGTGAATTAGCAAAATATGTAAAGTCATTTATTTATTTATTTTTAATATCATGTACCTCTCTTTTTTTTCTTTTTTTTACATATATATTTGCTAATTCTTTGCACTAATTTCTTCTTCTTTTCTTCTCTTTTTTTCTTATGATGTAGCTTGCAGATCTTGAGATGCCAGTCCCAATTACGTTTGAAGGTAGTGTTGGTTTGATAAATAGGACCAATCCTTTTAACTTGCTTGAAACAAATATTTCTCAACCTCTTGATGGTGGCATGCAAACTTCCCATAATATTGCTTATTTCAATAAGCAGTCAAAGGCAATATTACCTGAAATTACAAATGATAAGGCTTTTGTTGGGAAAAACAAGCCCCAAAAGATATTTGAAGTTCTATCTTGGGTACTTCAAGCTACTAAAATTTTTGAATTTTGTCCTCAAATTATAAAGACTGAAGCAGAGCAGATGTTACACAAATTCTATTAGGAATGGATATGTCAAAAGTTCATGAAAACCCCATTTGAGCAACTCTTAGAGATAAAGCCTACAATTGATGATTTGATTGTAGAGATGAAATCATACATTAAAAATACATCATCTTTGGAGGTCCACTTTAGATCTTTCTTTGAGGGTGCATCCAACTACACAAAGGTTAAGTCAAATTCAATTCAAAAAGAGACATAAAAACCTATGAGGAAGTACTGCTCTTTACACAATAGGATTTTTTTGAGATTGAGGCAATACAAAGTGAGAGAGATGAAGAGGTAAATGACCTTAAGAATGAGCTTCTTCAAATCACCAAACAACAAGAGGAATTGAGAACATGACTTGCTAAGTTAAGCAGTAAGGAAGAATTCGCAAACTCATCACTCCATAAAGCTGAAGAAACTTGTTCATTATCCAGAAAGAAGTGGCCACCAAGAGAGATAAAGTTTCAAAACTTGAAGACACTCCATTTTTGACTAATCAAGAGGTTGAGGCTTTAAAGAGGATGAAAGCACTATTTGAGGAATTTTGCAAAGAACTAGTAGTTTTTAATATAATTGCATGAGCACTTAACTACTTAGCGTTTTTTTTTAGCACAATTGATATAAAAGAACACTTGACTACTACATATGCAATAAAAAATTGTTCTTTTATGAATTATCTTTGTGAGTTCTCTCTCTTTTTTTATTCTTCAAATTGTTGCTAACTTCAAAGAAAAAATTGTGTTACATGCCCCCAACAATTGAGTGGAATAAACTTACTTAAACGTATGAGTAAAACTGGCTATCTTAATAAATTAAACTTGAAAGCAATCAAAACTTCTTCCAATGATATGCTTGAACTTAATAAATCATCCATAATTACTCCAATTATTTGATTAAACTAGAGAAGTAAATCATCCCAATTTGCTCTGATAATATTGAACTTCGAAAACCTTCAAAACTTGTTCTAGTGATGTGTTTGAACTTAGCAAGCCATCCAAAATCATTCCAGTGATGTGATTAAACTTTAGGAAGTAAGTCATCCAAAATTTCTCCAATGACATGATTGAACTTGGGAAGCCTTCCGAACAACCCCCTTTTTTTTAATGATGTGACTGAACTTGGGAGATAATTCTCAAGCAGCATACGTACACCAATAAGGGGATCAAGTTATTATGTAGTTCAAAGTAAATATTTTTTTTAGTGGGGTGCCATTTATAGTTTATACTTATGTGGGCCAGGAGTATCCATTGCTTAACCACCTTGGACTAGGTGAGGTGTTTAATATTTGAACCACATAAAATACCTTTATTGGGAAAAGTCAGCAGTTTGACTACATGCACTACCTTTGGTGGTTACTGTACATAGTTTATACTCATGCGAGCCAGGAGTAACATGGAGTTTAAGCTTGTGCGTCAAGGAGAAACATGTAGTTTAAACTCGTGCGTCAAGGAGCAACATATAGTTTAAGCTCGTGCATCAAGGAGCAATGTGTAGTTTAAGCTCATACGTCAAGGAGCAAACTTCTTCTCATGGATAATATCGCTTCAAAAACTTGCCATTTATGGGGCCTATGTGCTATCCATCTCAGTTAACTAACTTGTAAGCACCAGTGGTTAGACTTCTTTTATTACAAATGGACCATCCCATTTTAACATAAATTTACTTTCCATTCACTAGGTGATGGTACTGGGCCTTTTTACTGCCAACACCAATCTCCAACTTGAAAAGATCGAGGACAAACTTTCTTATTGAATGCCCTTATCATACGTGCTTGATAATATTCAAGTTGTTGTTGTGCTTCAAGTCTTTTCTCATCTAATGCTTTCAATTCCTCAAGTCGAAGACGAACATTATCTTCAGCAGTGAGTCCTTCTTGAATTGCTATACGAAATAAAGGTATTTGACTTTCAAGAGGAAGAACAGTTTCAACCCCATAAACTAATAATATAGAGTGGCCTGGTTATCAGTCTGATGAGTTGTCCAATAAGCCCAAAGAGCTTCTCCAACTTTTTCGTGACAATCCCTTTTAGATTTTGACACTACTTTCTTTAGCTGATTGCATAAAATTTTATTGAATGCTTCTACTAAACCATTTGCAGCCGCATTGTAAATTGAGGAATTATATTGTTTGAATCTAAAGCGTGCATAGATTTTATCCATCAACTTATTGTAGAGAGGCTTTTCGTTATCAGTAATGATGCAATGCAACATTTCATACTTGAAAATCAAATTATATCAAATGAACTCCACAACAGTTTCTTTCTTTACTTCCTTGAGGGGGATTGCCTCTGTCTACTTGGAGAAATAGTCTACACCTGCCAATATGTAAGCATGACCAGCCAACAACTTACGAGTAATAGGACCTAAAACATCAAGACCTCATGTATCAAATGGCCATGAACCAACTATAGGATGTAAAGGTTTAGGAAGCTAATGTATAAAGTTAGAATGCATCTGACAAGCTTCACACCTCTTTGCGTAGTTCATACAATCTTTAACCATAGTAGGCCAGTAGTATCCCATCCTTTTAACTTGAAAATAAAGCTTGGGACTCAAGTGGTGAGCTCCACAAACTCTAGAATATGCCTTAGCCATAGCTTTGGTTGCTTTTTCACCACTCAAATAGTGTTGATAAGTATTTTCATAAGATCGATGATACAAAACATCTTTGCACAAAATGAAGTGAGATGACCTCCAACGCACTTACGTCTTACGGTGGGGGGTCTTGCGGTAATTTTCCATGCTTTAGATACTCAATTAGTGATGTCTTCCAATCTTCAACTTCACCAACTGAGACTAATATGGCATTTGATTTCTCATGGTCAAACTGAATCGGTGAAGGCACAATCCATCTATTGCACACTAGTATATTTGTCATTTCTTTTTCAGAAAGGGCTAAAGTGGTAGCCAAGTTAGCCAATGCATCTACCATCCTATTTTCTTTCCTCGGGATGTGACTTAAGATAATAATTTCAAACTTCTTTAATAAACAAGAGGCTAGTTGAAAGTAAGGAATCAAATCTTCCTTTTTAACCTCATAGACATTTAAAAGCTGATAATGACTAGTTTTGAATCACTATAGACTTCAATTTCTAAAATTTTCTTTTTTAGTGCCATTTGAAGTTTAATAATTAACACTTGATATTCCACAACATTATTAGAGCATAATTTATTTGACAATATAGAATATGTCAAAATTTGCCTTTCTGGCAAAACAAAGACAATCCCTGCCCTCACTCTATCAGATCGAGATACTCCATTAAATAACATTGTCCATGTTGGCAAGATCTCGTTGAAAAGGGCATCTTTGTTAGGTAATTCATCATATACTTCCCAATTTGTAGGAATAGGGTTCTCTACCAGGAAATTAGCAAGAACTTGTCCTTTAATTGCTTTTTGAGGAACATATGTGATCTCATATTGATTGAATATAACAAACCACTTAGCCAATCTTCCTAAAAGCAATGGTCTTGATATTGCAAACTAGACATGATCAACATATGAAATGAGTCAGATAGAATATGCCTCAAAATAATGCTTCAACTTTCTGATTGCATAAACAAGGTAAGGTAAATTTTCTCAACAAGGGAGTCTTTCAACTCATTTTCAATTAAGGCTCTACTTAAATAATATACAACTTTCTCCTTTCCTTCATCATTTTCTTGAGCCATTAGAGTGCCAAATGACCATTCTTATGCTACAATGTACAATATCACTGGTTTTCCAGGTGTAGGAACTCCCAAAATTGGTGGATTCATGAGGTATTTTTTTATGCTCTCAAAAGCATTTTCACACCATTTATCCGATATGAAATGAGCACATTTCTTTATCAAGTGATTAAATGGCTGGAATCTTCCAACCAAATTTGATGTGAACCTTCTTCTAAATGCGAGATTACCTTGTAAACTACGCAATTTTTTAAGATTCTTTAGTGGTGGCATTTACTAGATAGCATCGATTTTAGCAAGATCAACTTCAATTCCACAATATCAAACTATGAAGTCAAGGAACTTGCTAGACATGACACCAAACGCACACTTGAAAGGGTTCATCTTCAAGTTATGTTTCCTCAGTCGATCAAATATCATGTGGAAATCATCTAAGTGATTATCTCTATTTTTAGTCTTAACCACGAGATCATCAATGTAGCATTCTACCCTTGTGTGTAACATGTCATCAAAAATATTTTGCATAGCTTATTGATAAGTAGCACCTATATTTTTCAACCTAAAAGGCATCATTTTGTAACAGTAAATACCCTTTAGTGTGCGAAAAGTCGTACACTCCTCATCTTGTGGTGACATTCTAATTTGATTGTACTCGAAAGATCTATCCATGAAAGATAAAGCTTTATGTCTAATGGTGGCATCCACCATGAGTTCAATAATAGGTAATAGAAAATAATCCTTTGGACATGCCCTATTCAAATCTCAAAAATCAATGCAAATACGTATCTGACCATTTTCTTCTTGACAGGCATGATGCTAGATATCCTAGTTGGATATTTAACTTTCCTGATAAATCCTGCATCAATAAGCTTGTTGACTTCAATTTCTAATAGAAGGATGAGATTCAAGCGAAGCACTCACTGGGACTACTTTACTAGACGAGCCCTATATTTTATGCCAATGTGATGAATTGCAACTATTAGATTTAATCCTGGTGTTTCTTTGTATGTCCAAGCAAATACATCGTTGTACTCACTCAAGATTTTGAAATATTGTTCTTCTTCTTTAGAATTTAGAAGCTTGTTAACAAATATGGGATAGGGCTTTTCTATCGTGCCAAGATTTAACTTTTTGAGTTCATCAACAATTATCTATTCACCATCTTCAAGTTGTGGAGGAGCTTTTAGGACTTCATCTTTAGGACTTTTTGAATCAGGCTCTTCATCAATAGTGCTATGATTACATGTGTGTAACTCATCATTTTCTTCATCATATAGCTGTTCGATTTCAACAATTCTCATTCTATGGAATATAATACTCCATTTTAATGCTCAATCTACTTTTAAAACTAGGACAGATGCCATTGTCCATCCTGGGTAGTTTGTAGCTTGTATAAAACCACTTGCCACCAATCTATTGAATTTTTCAAGACACAGATCATGCAACGTAGGATTTAGCTTCTCTTTAACATTTGTGTAATTAGAGCTGATGGTGATTTCCACTTCATTTTCTTTTGCACCATTCTATTTGCATGGATGTTTTATGATGCACTACTTTATTTTCATAGGTTTGTCCATATTGATGACTAAGATTGTAGATCTAGCTCCATTCGATTAGGATAAGTGAAGAGTTTGACTTTCATTTTTTAACTCCAACATATCAGTTTTATTGTCAACACCTTTTTTGCAGTGTTATTTTTTAGTCTATTAAACACAAAACCTCTCAAACGTGGACCTTTATTAAACATGTTTGATCTATTAAACCCTTGACTGTTCAACATAAAATCCATGTCTCCTTAGTTTTTGTTGTTATTCACTGAGTCTATGAACTTTTTCTTCGATTAACTCAAGTTTAAGCTCACTTTGATTAGGTGGATTAACAAAGTCATAGCCATATTTTTCAAGCAACTTATACGCCTTAGGATCAAATGTCCCCTCAAATTCTTTGTGGGAAACCCCTACAATAGATGGTCTGTTATGGATTGATGGGCTTATGCCGACAATAGGCATGGTGAAGTCCTTCCTTAGAGTTTGATAGTCGCTTGATCCTACCACCTTTAATTGGCTTTGAGTAGCATCATTTGACTCAATACACACTCCAACTGGAATTTTCTTCTTTTCTTGAGATGCCTGTGGTGTATATCAAAATTTTGATAAGTTAGAATCATCACTGTGCTCAAATTCTTTGCTCATCAAAACCTCAGTAATTGTTAGTTTACTGAAATTTTTAGAACAATCTTGTCTCTTTTCAACAAAGTGGTTTCCTGGAGCCTTTGCAAGTTGTACTTCACTTACTGAGTTAGGATCCAGATAAAGTTTAACATTAGTAAAGTATGATTTAGCTTCAATAAATGGCTTCACATCTGCATCAACTTTCATAACTTCTCCATTTTTTGAATACTTGAAGCATTGATGGAGAGTGGAAGGTATTACTCCATTTTCATGAAGCTATGGTTGTCCCAAAAGTATATGGTAGGAAGTCCTTGCATCAATAACATGAAATAAAGTACTTGCTTTCAACTCCCCAATTATGAGGTCTAGACGAATCATACCAATGGCTCGTTGGCCTTGTTGATTGAAACCTTAAATAGTTAGGCGACTACATGAGAGGTCCTCAATAAAAATCTCCAAATTTTTCATGGTAGATTTTGTCATGATATTGACAGCAAATCCTCCATCAATGAGTATGCGGTTAACCTTTTGCTCCTGCATGAATCTTGAGACAAAAAGTAGCTTATTGTAAGGTTTTAATCCCAATAACAAGTCTTCATCTATAAAATTAATGACCATACAACATGAATTGGAGTGTTGCTCTTCAGTTTTACAAGATATAGTATGCACTGCTTCAACCCTTTGATCAAAGAATCTAATAGGAAAATAATCTTTTAAAGTCACCTGAATCCTTTTGTAACCTGCAAATGAATTTTCCTGCTTGCTATTTATAGCCTTTAGACTCTACATCGTCCTTGGTTGAGGGCGTCTAGCCACATATGAGACCTTTAATGCTAATGAATGAGATTAATTGACACATTATCTTCTCCTTCATCTGTGTGTCACAAGAGTCCACTTACCACTATTTTTAGTTTTTGTGGTAGAACTGGTTTTCAGCTTAGTCACTTCATCAATGAATTTAGTCTCCACTAGTACTGGATCTAAGTTTCCAAATTGAAGCACTGTTGATGTCTCCGTAAGTGATGATGAGAAAATACTATCTTTGCTTGCAACACATGTGGTATCTGCTATAATTATTATACTAACAAGGTTTGATCCAACAACGTCTTCCATATCAAGAATTATCTTTCCATCTCTTGCCAATGCCATTACCTTATCCTTGAAGATAAAGAATTTCTCTATCGAATGATCAACAACTTGATGATACTCATAATATTTTGGATTGCTTGCCTTTCTAGCTTCTTTAGGACATTTTGATTCTGGTAGTTCAATTAACTTCCTTATCAATAATTCTTCAAAATTATGAGAAACATCAAAATCTAGAAATGGATACTTCTTCTCCTACATTTCTTTCAGTGTTTTCTTACCTGTTGGAATACGTTGATCTTTAGTTTTCTCAGCAATTTTTTTATCACTTGTAGGAATTTTTATGAAGGCTGTTCTGATTGCCATGGATTCCTTAGCAGTAGCTTTGCCATATTTTTCACTTTTTTTTTAATCTTTCCTTTCTTTCTTCTAGTCTTCAACAGGAATTCCAAACCCGTGATTAGCAATGCTAAGCTTCAAGTTGAAGGCATGAGTGGCTAATTCTTCAAAAGTGTGAGGTTTGATTCCTTGAAGGATGTAGAGAAGTCCCTAATGCGTACCTTGAATACACATCTCTGTTGCAAACACCTTTGAGAGTCTATTTTTGTAGTTCAGATTTAATGCACGCCAATAATTGTGTAGTCTACCACTGGCTCACCCTTCTATTATTTTGTATTAGTAAGTTTAAACATGCTCATAGTCCAGCACGTACTATAGAAGTGATTCAAAAACTCTCTTTCCATTTGATCCCAACTATCAATAGATTCAAGTTTTAAGTTAATATACTAGTCGAACGCATTTCCTTTTAATGATCGTACAAACTACTTCACAAGAAGATCACCGTATGTCTTTGTATTGTTGCATGTCTCTATGAAATAGGCTATATGCTATTTTGGATTTCCCTTCCTATCAAAATGCTAAAATTTTCGTAGTTGAAATCCTATTAGCATTCTCAGCGAGTCAATCCTTTTCGTATAGGGCTTTGAATACACAATAGAACTTTGAGAAGGCATGCCATACTAAGCCCTAATAATATTACTGATCATGTCATGTAATTGTTGAACAAATAATGTAGCAATAAAAGTTGCAGAGTGGTTGATCTTTCGATCAACTTTTTGTTTGTAAGGTAGCTCCTGAACTTGTTTATATGTTATTGTATGGCCAAGGGAAGATTGATAATTGTAGCCAAATCCTCTAATATGAGAGTATTCTTGCTTGTTCATAAAGTTGTGCGATTTGTTGATCTTTTTCTTCCATAATCTTTTGGAGGTTAGCTGTAGCTTGAGCCATCTGAGCAAGTTGTTCATCCATTGTTGCCACTTCAGTCACTGTAGTTGGCGGTTTAGCAAAAGACAATACTTGAGGATTCGTTTTCCTTGGACTTCCAGAGTTAGAATCATCAGATGAAATGAGTTCAGTATTCTTGCCCCTAGTCATGGGTTGATTAATAGATTTAGCAGCAGGGTCATCAGCATCAGCAACATCTTTCCTAGCCAAGGTGAGTTGGTTCCTCTTAGGTGCCATTGAGCGGTTACAAATACCTTCAAAATTTGAATGGGAGAAAGGGATGAGGGTTAGATTCGGGTCCCATTGGGCGCGCTAGAAATTTATTCACACAAATTTCATTGTCTGTGAAATTAAATCACAAGACAAAGAAAAATAATGGACATATTAAATTTATAATAAAGAATAATATAAGAATTATAATTTATCAGAGAAAAATATAAATTCCCTAACAAAAACTAATCCCCTGATTCTTCTCCCATTATATATGATCCAAGGGCTTAAAGCTTGTTCTTGGATATATGATATAGTATCCTTTGACTTGATAAAAGACACCATGAAATTTTTTTGAAACTCGAACCATGACTTTGAAATCAAATGACTTGATGACTTGATGCTTCAAAGAGGTATAGAACTTTCGCAATAACAATACGTCATCGCAGCAAAAACTTGAAGTTTGAAGGCTTGAGTCTTGAAGCTCGAGAATATATGAATATATATATATATATGTGTGAATATGTGTACGAGAATATATAAGTATGTGTATGTGAATATATGAATATATAAGTCTCTAATCATCCCTTTATATAGGTGTTCAGTAAGAAACTTCGAAATACCTTGAACATATTTGATAATTATCTCTTTAATATACACATTAAAAGATAATATCAAATATTTTTGACTTGATTGGTCTACGTACATCGATGTGCCGCAAGTCCCAACTTGATTAACTTGAGATTGCTAGGCCACCAGACTTGATTTGATTGACATAATACATCTCCATCTTGACACTTGTCAACATTTGATTTGTATAAAATAAATATTAGAATATTAATTAAAATTGGCTAATTATTATTTTGAATTTAATTTAATAAATTCCAATATATAAATAGCAAATTTTAAATTAATAACTAATATATTATTTACATATGTCATTTTTTAATAGCTCAAAAATTAAACCATCTATACTTTTTTAAAAGAATCTATTAAATACTTTATAATATTTTATAAATGTTGTATTAGTTTACTTCTAAGAAGCATATAAAATTCGTCGAACTATACTTTAGCTTAGCATAGCAACTTGGATTCGTAAAAGCGCAGCCTCACCCTTTATTCAAAATTTGACATGTCCACTCAAATTTCCTAATTCCTAAAATAATATGGCAGATTGTACTTTTGGTGTAAAGAAATAAAACTTAAGGGCTGTTTGGATATGTTTTCAAGTTTCATTTTCATTTTTATTGCTATTTGAAAATTGAAAACCATCTATCTATTTTTATCAAAATATTTTGTATTTTTATTTTTAATTTTTTTAAATTTACCATATCATCCTACTATTATATCAATCAAATTTAAATTTGACTTGACATAAAGTATCTATTACTATTTTAAAATTAAAGAAATATTCATATATTTTAAAAAATAAATCCTTTTAAGCAAATATATATATATATATATAAATCAATTAATTTTCAAACCATATACCTACTTTAATTATTATTTTTCAACAAAACATTCAAATATAATCTCGTTTTCATAGTCAAGCCATAGCTACTTTTTCAACATTTAAAAATACATGAAAATGAAAATAAATTTGAAAACATATGCAAATGGGTGAAACTTAGCAGAACATTGAAAACCTGCGTTTGTGGGGAGTTGAACCCAGGTCTATTATTTGGAAGGCAACCTTCCTAAGGTGCTTAGATGCCTTATATAATAGACCCGCGTTTTCACTGCTATCATGTTTTGAGGCAACTTTCCTCTATTTTTAATTACAAATTACCATATATTCCAAAATAGAGCTAAATAAAAAAGCACTGTGGCATACTGGGCTGGCGCCTAGGTGCTTAGACATCAATGTTGTGCATATTGACGTTTAGACATGTTGTACATAACACACCTAGATGCTACTAAGGGGCATTATAATGTGTGTTAATATTGGAATTTAGGCTTCAGTGTATACTTTTGCTGATCAAGCAAAATATTACACTGTAAGAGATTATTGCAATCTCTTGTGATCTTTTGTGGATTGAGCAAATTAGTCAAGATATCCAATTATGAATATCAAAGTAGGCCTAAGTATAATATGGAATATAAATAAAATATGTATCAAATGGTTTTCATATGTATTAGGAAATATTTCTTAAAGATTTTTCAAATATAGTGAACAAATATTTTTGAAGACCCAACTTGTTTTTAATCTACTGGAAGTTCCTAAAGTACAATAAATAAGTAATCTAGTTGGGTCATTCTAGTAAAAATTATATGACATTTTGCATCAATAAAAATAAAAAGTATTTAATATTTCAGAGTGCACAAATTGCTCATTAAAAGTTTTTCCTGCAACATTTGAAATTGCAATATTTATAGTAGTGTTTAGCCATAGAAGGAATTAAATATTATTGAAGTAGTAAGATTTAAGGCATTAGCTTCAACTAAATCAGATCACGTATTAATTTTACCGGCAAGCCAAATTGAATTGGCCCAACTCAAAATCAAAATTCATGAACCATAGAGAATTTGGGCGTTCACAAATTAACACAACTTTTTATATGTATCTTACCCTTTTTTTTATCGTTTATTGAAGATAAATACATTCTTTTTCATGTTCCTAGAACTCATAAAAAAATATTATTTTCTATATATTCGTAAACTAATCTACATGGCGAAGGACACACAGAAAATGATTTTGTTCTCAATGCATGATCACATCGTCAATTTTATCGACAAAAGTATTTTGGCCCATCTTCCTTCACTCAGACTATGATTCTTTGGAACAACCAAAAAAAAAGGGAAAGCAAAAAAAAATATGGTAAAAACCAGAGATCAAATAGATTGAAGCACATGTTTTACCAATGGATTTGATGCTTCGAGGCATTCAATTCTCACACGCGGTGGACATAATGTTGTGTGGTTAAACATTTCAAACTCGCACTCAGATATTATATACCAATATACTCTCCATATGTAAGCAAGCGCGTTGTAAAATTAACTGAAATTGTTGCTCTGCTACTACCAAAGATATGGAAAGAAGACAAAGAAGATAACACATTATGTTTGTTGACTGATTAGTCTTTTTCAGTTGAAATCAAAATCCCTTTTGGTAGAATTTCATTCGAACGTGATCATTTGATTATTGTTTTTTCAGAAAAAGCTCTTCCAACCAAAATCATCAGCCAGAATCATGCTTGGTTTTGTGGCTTGGGTGTATAACACAAGTAATGATCCCAACGCAAGACATTAAGATGGAAAATGATCATGATGATGATCGTTACTATCAAAGTCCAATTGTGTTGTGATGTTGTCACATTGAGATAGATTAGTAATGAGTTTTATCTTGGAAAGACATCGTGGAGAGGGATAAAGACGCAACTTATAAAATTATCTAAAAGTTATTAAGAAGCCGTTTAGCTAAGTTTATTTGAAAGATTTTATAAGTTGCTTACATCTTATAAGATATTTTTGGAACTTATGAGATGTTAAATTTTATTTTTTGAATGAGTTATTGTAGTGTTCCGATAAAATAAGATATTAAAGCATATAAGATTTTAGTAATGAAAATTTTGTAAGTAAAATGGTTAACATTAAAGAAGCTTATTAATATTTAAAAATAAATAAATTAAAATCTGCTTATTTTTTTCAAAAGAGTTTATAAAATCCTAATAAAAATGTTGGGATCCTATAAACTCTTTTTCAAAAAATTTATCAAATACTTTCTAGTATCTTATAATTAAGCATCTAAGGTGTCAATTTGGAAAGACTAAATTTAACTAGATTATTGATACATCGTTAAGTGCCAACCATGAAAAAAATCTAAATCCGTGAATTACCCCAAGAGTTTGATCATCAAAGACTTTGGTGTATGGTCTTTATCCCATCTAAGGTACAAGCAGGGAAAGGTGTACTACAATTAAATTATTGGTACATCATTAAGTGTTAACCTATAAAAAGAACCTAAATGCCTTTATTCTATGTTCGTAATGAATTTCAGTACTCTCAATAATTTTCACTTGATATAATAGGTTGAAGTTCACAGAACGCTAAAGTTCCAAACATTGTATAGATAATTCAAATAACAAAATGCACCACAGAATATTCCCAAAACAGTGAAATACAATTTCTAATTAAAGCTTAATTTATAATTATGTATTATAATAATTTGGTTGTCATTTTGATGATGTAGATGGATATCCCACCACATAGACTATGGATGTATAATATGAATTACCTTGGCCATATTGAAATCAGACAAGAGTTTTTTAATAAGGTTCAAGAGTTTATAACATATGCATCTAGCTTGCCATAGTTTGTGAAAGATGGCATAATTAGGTGTCTATGCAAATGATGTAAAATGAAATGGCAGTTGTTAACACCCAATGCTGCTAAGCTGCATTAGGTTTAAACCTAATTACTATTATTGGTCAAATGATAGGAAGTTTGATCCTAAGAAACAAATAAAACATTTGAATATGGTGCATTGAGTAGTGGAAAACAGAATTAGTATTCGGGTAAATTGTATAGATATACTGAAATCGTGTATGATGTAGTTGGAATTAATTAGGGGTATGAAGGTGCATCATTTAGATCTTTACAGTCGTGAAGAGTAGCCAAATATAAAAGCTCAAAGGTTTTATGATATGTTGAATGAATACAATAAGCCATTATGGGATAGATGCAAAATGCATTCTTGATTATCTGTTGGTGTAAGAATGCTAGCATCAAACTGATTGGAATATACCTCAAGATGCTATTGATGAGACATTGCAATTAATATATGAGATCACATCCTGAGCGAATGATGTTCCTACAAAGTACTATAAGGTACAAAAGCTACTTAGTATGCTCGAGTTGGTTACACAAAAAATTAATTGTTGTGTCATAAAATACATGCTATATTTCAATGATGATGCTAATGGCACTTAATGTAAGGCTTGTGGTGCACTGACATATAAAGCTTATGTTGAGAAGAGAGGTAAAGAGAAGCATTTGAGAAGTGTTAGTTAAAAGAATGTACTATTTACCTCTTATTCCTATATTGAAGAGACTATATGCATCAATGAATTCAACACTTAACATGTAATGGCATTATGAGAACCATAGAGCAGGTGGTGGTGTTTGTCATCCATCAAATTGGAATGCTTGGTATCATTTTGATTTGACAAATCCATAATTTGCAAGTAATCCTCAAAATAAGAGACTTAGTCTATGTGCTAATGGCTTTGCACCATTTAATCAATTAACATCCATGTCTTCATGTAGGCCTATCATACTTGCACCATATAATTTGCCCCTCAAATATGTGTGATAATGCCTCATATGTTTTTGACTTGTACAATTCCCCAACCAAAAAATTTGAAGATAGATGTGTATTCCAGCCTTTGATTGATGAATTGAAGTTGCTTTGGAAAATAGACATGCCTACTTATATGCTTTCAGCAAGCAAAATTTTAATATGAAAGCAACATTACTACAGATAATAAATGATTTTCCAACTTATAAGATGTTGTCTGCATAGATGACTGTAGATAAATTGGCTTGCCCATATTGTGTGAGTTATAATAAAGCATTCACTTTGAAAAACGGCATAAAGAGTAGTTGTTTTGATTGTCATTGACAATTCTAGACTATCAATTTAGGAGAAATACTATAAGTTTCTCAAAGAATCGTCGAGTATGACCCATGTCCTTCCTTGTTGATCGAAAAGCAACTATGGGAATTGGTATGTGGTTTGACCAATGTTACAGAATATAGTAGTAGTCCTAGAACCCCTAGATATGGTTGGTAGCACAATTTGACTAAACAAAGTATATTTTGGAAACTACCCTATTAGAAGAATAACTTGGTTAGACATAATTCGGATATTATGCATATTAAGAAAATTTCTTCAATAATATCTTTAACATAGTGATGGAAATCAAGGCTAAGTCAAAGATAATGTTAAAACTTGATTGGATTTGAATGTCTATTGTAAGTTGGATGAGTTAGAGTCAATTCCCAAGGTCAATGAGCAATGGGGTAGGCTTAAGGCTAAGTTTGTTTCCACAATCGAGCAAATATATATATATATATATATATGTGTGTGTGTGTGTGTGTGTGGCTAGGTGAAAGGACTATAAATGGTGGATAGATATTCATCAAATTTGATTAGGCGTGTTACCACATGTAGGCTTAAGTTGTAGGGATGAAGAGCCACGATTGCCACATTTTCATAGAGTAATTGCTGCTAACTGCATTTAAAGAACTACTAGGCCAAGTATGAAAACGTTTGGCTAAGATTAGTATGTTCTTCAAGACTTGTGTTCTACAACTTTGAAATTTAATAACCTAGATGGGGTGGAAAAAATATTCCAATTATTTTGTGCAAGTTATAAAGAATTTTTTGTCTAGTATATTTGATTGCATAGAACATTTAGCTACCCACTTGATAGAAGAGGCAGGAAGTGGAGTGTCCATACAATATATGTGAATGTAACCTTTGAGAGGTAAAATAATGTATATTTTTATATGCTAAAATTGTATCATTATTGAATAGAATGAAAGTGTTCTTCATATTAAACTCCGTGAACTTGGCAAGCTGAAAAAAAGTATAAAGCAAAAGACATGAGTGGAAAGGTTTATTTATGAGGCTTTTGTTTGTTGAGAGACATGCAACTTCTGTTCATATTACTTCTAATTAGCTATGTATAGTTAATGACATGAGTTGGCCAGAATAATGATGGTGGTAATGATGATTTAATTACATCAACTTTGTTGATTTTTGAACAATCTAATCATGTCTTTGGTGCCTGCACAACTTGAAACTTGAGCTACATTGAGCTTAGAGCTACAACACTACATATGTTGCTTAATTATGAGGAGATCAAGGAATTCATTTAGTAAGTAAACCAAACAATTAATGTTTCAAGTTTCTTCGAGTGAAATATTATTTTTGTATTTCTAATATGTTTTAACTATGTTGATGTAGTTATTTTATTGAACGCTTCAACATTAATGATCTAGATGGCAACGCTAGGACTGAAAATAAATTTTTCCTATTGGCTTAAGTTTTATGTACGCATATTTGGAACTAATTTATTCATAGTATAATATAATGTTAAAAAATTACAAAACTTAAATCAATATTAACACTTTGCGTGATGGATGATAGATTCATGACCTAAGGAAGGCATTATGAATTAAATTATTACATGGCTTGGCTTGGGTCTTAGCATGCTGGTTAGAACATGGTTGAAATACTTTATAAATGGAGTTAAACTCCACACCAGCACATGGAACGAGGGCAAAAAATAATGAATAATGGGGTATAAGTTAAGGAAATTAATAGGGGTTGGTGGTGAAGAAGACTAAAATGAAATATTAAAAGAGATGGTTGAATTAGAATACTTTGGCAATCTTATCAAGAAGGTAGTTCTATTCTATTGCAATTGGTTTGATCATACTTCTGTAAGAGAAACCTTAAAATGCATCCTTAGTATAAAAAAGATGAATTAAAGGAATAGGCATAGGAAGCATGATTCATTCATAATTACCTAACAAGTGAGATAGGTTTACAATGTTCCATACCTTGAAACAATTAAAGATAAGCTCAATTTGTTGGCAATTATGAAAATGAAAGGCAAGAGGTGAGTGAAAATTGAAGATTCAATAGAAGTGGCATATCAAAAAGATATGGCATTGCATGTCGATACAATGAATCTAAATGAATTAATAGAGGGCTTAATAAATCATAATCATCCATTGGAAGCTGTTGATGCATCAAATATCCAACATGTTGATAGTGCAGTTAGTAATGATGATTAAGAATGTGCAAAATTTAATGATGACTAAGATAAATTTGAGGTCGACAATGATATTAACAAATCTAAGTACTCTTACAAATATTGCATTATGTTATTGCTATGATGCTTGTTTTTCTCTTCATGTAATGTGATTCACATTAAATTCTTTTATTAATTATTTTCATTGTGTATTATAGTTAGTTAGTCATTATATTATTATCAATGTATTTAATTCTAATTTATGTTTGTTTTTATTTTTAAAGATAGCAAGCGAGTGACCAATCCCCTACCATTGGCTGAGGTAGGAGCTGCTGAGCTAGGGGTTGTGCTACACCAGCCCCTCAGACACAGGACCCAGGCAGTCTAAAGAGAAGATAAGTAAAGATCCATAATTAAAACCAAAAATAAGGAAAAATTAACTTTCAATCTCCAATCCAAGATCAATCATCATGTCATAAACTAGGATTCGAAAGCAACAAGATTCCTTTGAAAAAAAAAAGACAAGGTAATAAAGAAGATCTTTCTCTTGGACTCTTCCAAAGTAAGATCAACACTTTTCTTTTCAAGGATCAATTTCACCACAAAAAAAGCACTTTATAGCAGAACGTTTTGATCATCAAAATATCTCCAAAAAAGTATCAAAATGGCCAAAAATAAGGAGGAAAAAAAACTCCAAAAATCAGTCCAAGTTCCTTCAAATCAGCCAGTAACAATGGATCAAACTCCAAATCTTAACTCCCCAAATGTGAAGCTGCTAATAGTGATCCACACACCTAGAGTCCTCTCAATTCCTCAAAATCCAAGCTACAATAGAATGGAGGAAGAAGAATATGATACGATAAAGAGCAAGAGAGGTGGTTTTTGGTGATGAGAGCGAAGGGAGAGAATCTAGGAAGGTAGTTATTCAACATATGAGTTGTGCTACCTCTTGGAGGGAAAATGGAAGCATGGAATAGACTAGAATGGCTAGCCATATTAGGGGGCATATATATAATGTGATAGGAAGCTTTTGGAAGCTTCCTTCACACAATGCCCACACGTGCTAACTTGCTAGATTCAATTCTAACTTGAATTGGATTTTAATTTTATAAATTAAAAATGCCAACTCAATAAATTCAAATGGACTCCTCCATTTTATTTTTCTTACAAAATTTAAATTCCCTAGCTAATTAAAAGTTTAACTTAACTCCTCAACTTAACTAAATCAACTTAATTCCTTAAGTTGACTTTGATTAATTAAATTGTCACATGACACCAATTAAATTAACTCTTTAATTCAATTGGTCTAATTTAACTCTTTAAATTATTTTGATTAATTTAACACTTAAATTAATCAAGATAACGTGACCAATTGATAATTAGCCAACTTTCTCTCTCTCCTTTAGGCAAAAATCGTCCAAAGTATTTTCTAACTCCTTAGAAAATTCTCGTATCAAATAAGAGTATTTTCAGGCTTTTGTGTGTGACCCATTAGGTTCACCAATTCATAAGACATGAGCTCATAGGTCCTTTGTGATATTTTGAATATTAAAATTATTTGAATTAGTTTAAACTCCTTTAAACTAATAACTCTATCAATTAATCTCAACTAATTGAAAAGTACCCAATCTCCATGGTTGATGTCTAGCAACAAGCCCATGGAGCCCAACGAATTAGATGAATGAATTATTTTGAGGTGAACCATTACTTATGATTGTTGTGCAAATACTATTTTTTTTTTCAATTTCCCAAAAGAGGCCTAAGACAAGATATTTGCTAGCTCCCTAATAGCCTCGATAATTGTGTATATATTCTTGATGTTCAATTCCTCATTATGATCTTAGCTTTGGAAAACTCCTTTTCCAAATTTTCATATCACCTTGCGCAAGGATTTCTTGGAATTAATCATCTTAGAATACATAGAAGATCAACACCTTATCCATTGATGGGCAAAATGGCTCCCATCTTGAACTCAGCAATCTCCATACTTAAGTAGTTTGTGCCCAACCCAAGCCCTGGGCAACCCGCTATATGGTCAGAGTAAAATCAAAGCACAGGGACCAAAATACAAGGTTGCTATGGAACCTCAAGTTAAAGTACTAATTATATGCACTATTGTAAGCTAGAGAATTTGCCATTGCTAACTTACTACAACAACTATCTAGTAGATTCTCTAAGTATGCCTTCAGTGAACTTGATCTCTATTAACCACCCAATAACATGCATCCATATATAATATAGATTGCTTATAAAATGGGGGAATTTCCAACTCCTTAGAATATACAAGTCTATCAGAATATTAGATGCCATGTCTTATAATATTCTATGATTTAGAATATTTAAAATCATGAATATAGAGACTTGTTTTATGATCACCATCATATATATGACCAAGTCCCGTAATCTTATGTAATTTAAAAGCTTCAACCAAATGCATGTGAAGCAAACATAAATGCACAAGATGAAAATGGCCATTTTATTGAATATCATGCAATCAAAATTATTACTTGGAGTAGTATACATGCCAATATAATTGACTTTTGAGGTACTGTTCTTATAATCTCTTACTTTCCCTAAAGCCAGTTCACTATAGTCCTTAAGCCCATCTTCTCAAGATGTCGTTCAAAGACCTTTTGCATTAGAGGTTTAGTTAGTGGATCTAATATATTCTCTTCTAAGGAAACTCTCTCCACTTGGATGTCATCGCTATCAATGATCTCTCAAATCAAGTGATATCGCCTCAAAACATGCTTGGATTATTGATGAGATCTTGGCTCATTTGCTTGTGCAATAGCTCCATTATTATCACAATAGACAACTATTGGCTCTTGTATGCGTGACACTATATTCAACTCTTAGATGAAGTTTTCCATCCAAACACCTTCTTTTGCAATGTTTAATGGTGTAATATATTCCACCTTAGTAGTAGAATTAGCAGTAGTGTCATATTTGAAACTCTTCCAACTCACTGTAACACTATTCAGGTAAATTATTAATTTAGAAATAGATTTTTGGTCCTCTTCATCAAATTGGAAACTAGAATCCAAAAACCTTTCAAGTTTCAATTTTCCATTACTATATACTAGAAATAAGTTCTTAGTTCTTATCAATTACTAAAGGATTGTTTTTGCAACATTTCAATAACTCTCACCGAGGTTGGTTTTGTAGCAGCTTGTAAGACTTAGAGTGTAAGCTACATCTGGGCTTGTACATTGAACAACATACACTATGTTTTCAATAGCACATGTATATGGTATGTGGGATATTCGCTTTCTCTCCTCCTCGTTTTGGAGGCCAAAGACTTGGAGAGATGAATGCCATGTCCCATTGGGCGGTATTCTCTCTTGGATTTCTCTATACTAAACCTCATTAGTATCTTATCAATATACGTTGATTGGGAGAGCCCCAACACCCTCTTTGGTATATCTCCATAGATCCATATTCCTAATACGAAGGATGTTTCTCCCAAATTCTTCATGAAAAATTGAGAAGATAAACATAGTTTGTTACACTCTAACATTTTTTTCTCATTTCCAATGAGAAGTATGTCATCAACATAAAACACAATAAACTATATCAAACTCCTACTAGTCTTTTTATACACACAGTTCATACACATTTTTGATAAAGTTAAATTATTTGACCGACTTATCAAAATATATATTCCAACTTTGGGACACTTACTTTAGTCCATAAATGGACCTTTAGAGTTTGCAAACCTTTTGCTCACTCCCTTTGGGTGTCAAACCTTATAATTATTTCATATATATATATATATATTTCCTAATCAATGTTTTCATTGAGGAAGGTAGTTTTTACATGAATTTGCTGAATTTTATAGTCATGGTAAGTGACTATGACAAGCATAATTCTTGTAGACTTAGGCATAATGAATAGTAAAAAGATTTTCTCAAAATCAATACTAGGTCTTTGAGTATAACCTTTCACCACTAGTCTAGCCTTAAAGGTTGTTACCTTCCCATAAACTCCGACCTTACGCTTATAGATTCATTTGCAACCAACAGGTACTATACCCTATGGTAGACTAATAAAGTCCATACTTTGTTGGAGTATACAAAGTCCATTTTAGATTTCATGGCCTCAAGCCAATGACCCGAATCTATGTCCAATATAGCTTCCTTAAAGGTCTTTGGATCACTATCCATTTACCCTATCTCATGAAGGAAACCAAACCTTTTAGATTGCTTCTTGATTCAGTCTAATCTTCTAGGAAGTTGTGTGTTAGGCTTATTATGCTCTCTTATTTCTATCGTTTATGGGATAATATGATCATCTTGAATTTCATCAAATTCAACAATAATGCCACTTCTATCAAATAGAAAATTTTTTTCCAAAAAAGTGGTGTTTCTTAAAGCAAACACTTTTTGTTCCAAGGAATCATAGAAATAATAACCCAAAGAGTGTTTTGGGTATCCCACATACTTACACAAAGTGAATCTTGCATCCAACTTATCTCCCACTAGTCTCTTGACATCGGCAGGAGATCCCAAATGCTTAAATAAGAATAAGATGATGCTTTGCCAAACCACATCTTATGGGGTATATTTGGCACCAACTTTTAGGATACCACATGTAGTAGCCTTACCACCATCCCAAAAGTGTATCCTTAAAAGAAGATGAGGATATTGGTAAAGCTCAAGTATGCCAAGTGGAGTCCATTGTGAAAGTATCTTATTATCTCTTAGATAACCTAAGAATTCAGTACTTAAGTATTCACCTCCTCGATCTAATCGAAGAGCTTTAATACTAAATCCCAATTGCTTTTCCACTTCAATCCTATACTATGTGAACTTTTCAAAAGTTTTAGACTTATACTTTATAAGAATATATCCAGATCGATTAAAATCATCAGTGAAAGTAATAAGGTAAAAATTATCTTCTCTTACACTAACTCTTAGTGGCCCACATATGTCCACATGGATCAAATCCAATGGACTTATAAATCTCTCTGTTTATCCTATTAAGGAGCTTTGGTATTGTTTCCTTTTAAACAAGTTCACAAGTAGGTAGATCCTTTAATCCACTAACATTTAGTAATTTGAGGGATACTAACATGCTTATCCTATTCTTGGAAATATGTCCAAATCTTGCATGCTAAAGGCATGTATTTTCTGGGTTATCTAATTTTCTTCTATTTCTTTATTGAATGTGCATAAATGATGACTAGAAATCCAAAATGTATGATCTATTACTAAGTGTACCAATTGCAATTAAAGAACTATTCTTCATTGCTTTAAATTTCCCATTTGAGATAGAAAAATCAAATCCTTCATTATCTAAAATGGAAAATGAAATACTATTCTTCACAAGATTAGGTACATAGTAACATGGATCTAATAAAATAAAGGAATTCCCTAACTCTAACTTGATAATACCTTCAACCTTAGCTGCAACCATTGCATCATTGCTAAGGCGTAGGATCATATCTTTATCACTTAGACTCCTTCTTTGCATCCCATGTAACAAATTACAAAGGTGAAAACCATACATGATATCAAATATCTATGAGGAAGAATTGGTAGTTAAGTATACTTCAATAAAGTACATAACCGTTACAAGGGTTTCAAGATACTCCTTGCAATTTTGCTTCAAATGGCTCATTTTGCCAGAATATAAACAAGTGGCATTCTTCTTACGTTTTTTTTTCTTCTTATTCTCTCTAGAAACCTTTAATAGTTCTTTTTCCCTTCAAAGAAGAATTATTCTTCTTCTTACTTCTTTTCTTCTTCCTCCTAAGACCTTTAGACTTAGAGAAATAAGTAAGCATTAAAGGCTTATCTTCTTTCATCGTCACCTTTGTGATTACCAACAACATATTTACTAATTTGTTGATCGTGGCTTCTTATTTTGACATGTCACAATTCATCACAAACAAATCAAATAAACTTGACAAATATTAGATTCAGAGGATCAAATCCACATAGAGGTCATTGTCAAAAACTATTTCCTAAGTAATGAGCATCTCAATAAGCCCAATCATCTTAAGACCATGATCATGGACACTTGACCCTTTTATCATCCTAGCCCTGAAAAGCTACTTTGATAGCATATACCTCTCTTACCTAGTTTATACACCATGCAACTCTTATAGGTGCAAGTATATCTCGACAGCATGTTTCATGTGCTCATGAGACTTTTGGAGCTCATTGGACATGGAGGCCATCATGAGGCAATGAGTTTGGAGGTCATTCTCTACCCATTTCATGAACATTTCACAAATCTCTTGATCAGCATCCACATCTATGGTATCTGATAGACTTTGAGATAAGACATATGTCTATTTTTTAGAGTCAAGAACAATTTTAAGGTTACAAAGCCAATTGCGATAGTTTGGCTTTGTTAGTTTAGTGGTTCCCAATATGATGCTTAGTGGATTTCTAGCCATGGTTTGACATTTCACAAATCTACAAAAGTGTAAAAGAGAATATAAGCATTTTATCGAGTTTGACATAGAAAATATGATAATGGACTTTCAAGCATGTTTTTCTTCCACTATTTTATCAAATTCCTTACCTTCTTAGAAAGTCAAGAAATCATATTTCCTAATAAGAATCAAAGTCTAATGGCGTCATTTATGGACCTAGACTCGTGAGACATCTACTCATGATCCTAAGAAAGGCAATTATTGCCAATTTCACCTCTATATATGCCTTGATGTGTTTTGTCTCACTTTTTGTATAGTCCTACGACTTGTGTGACATCTATACTACTAAGTGTTAAGTCAGACCTATCAATCAATCTTTAATTATAAACTCAACCATGATTATTTCACGACTCATGGGACAATGTCATGGTGAAATTTTAAATTAAAGTGCAACTTCTGCCTAGGTAGTAATCATAGCTTTCCTTCAATAATGCATCCCACGACTCGTGAGCCGACACAAAATTAAGGTAGAATTTCATGTCACTTGCCTATTGGTAGAAAGCTTGGAATTATTAAACTTGATTTAATATTATCTAATTTAACTTAATATTTTGATAAACTTAGACTCCTCTAAGTTGACGGATTTTCTAGCTTGAAAGATCTCATCAATTTTTATCTTTGTTCATTTAGGTTCTCTATCCTAACCATGCATCTCATACATTAATAGGACAAAGAAGTTTAAATAAGTAAATAAACCTAGTATGCTCCTAAGGTGAGATGACCATGAGCTTTAACTAAGGAGTACACTTAGAGCCATAAGTGCACTACTAGATGATTTTAGGTGGGCTGATTAAATTAGTAGATCATATCTATTACATGAATATATCCCATACATTCATGGATCTTCTAGCCTCCTTGATCATCTTGGCCGCCTTGCAACAATTTACAAAAGTAAAGAAAACCTCACCCCTAGAGTACTATTTTCATAACATTTACAAGGTAGAAAATAAAGAGGCATGCATGCCCCATTTAATACAACCCATTCAATCAACATTGAACTTTATTAAAACCATATTAAAGGCTCATGTTCATTCTCATTCATCCATCATCCATTCAACAATTAAATGAACAATAGCAAGAATTGACTTTCAATCCAATAATTAAATGCTTATTACATAAACAACTAATTAGGAGGAAAAAATAAGTATAACTCTTATGCATCACATTTTGCACAAACTTGAAGATTAACTTTAATATGACTTCAAAAGCATACAAAAATTTCCAAAATTTCTTTAAGCACTTACACAATATTTGTGCATCAAAAATTGTATGAAATAAAGAAGTTAAGAATACAAAAAATTGAAAGCAAATAGGGTACTAGGATACAATTATCAAAACTTCAAAAGCATGAAATTAACTAGTGCTTACAAGCATATTAAGGATCAAATCATACTAGGGATTCAGATTTGGTGAGAGCATTACCTTGAAAAGAAAACTCCAATGAGAGACTTGTGAACTCTTCACAATTCCATAAACTGTCTACTATTAGGGCGACTGGAAGACTACGAAAATCGCCCAACCAAAACTCCTCCGAAAATTCCAAAAAACTTTCTGGAGCTTTTCAACACCTTGAAGAACTCACAGTGAAAAATTAGGATCAAAAGGCCTTTTGGAACTCCCTGGAGAAAATTTCCAAATTGAACTCTGAGCAAGTGGATCTCCAAAATAAGCAAACTCTCTTGTTTACCTCTATTATTATAATCCACACTCCAATTAAATCTCAAAAAATCTCCAATATATAAGCTGGAATAAGAGAGGATGTTTCTATGGTGGAGGCCGATTTTAGGTAGGGAAGAAGAAAAAAGCAAAGCTTTCAACACATGAATACAATACTAGCAAAAAGTTTTTGGAGGGAATTATGATAGAATCTAATTCTTCACAAATGGTGTGAGCTGCTAAATATCATCACCTCTATATCTATATATAGAGGGAGGATGATGTAATGCCTACTAGGCATCAAACCTTTCTCAAGGGTGGTGGGCGACCACTTGCTTGTCAAGGTGGCAAGCTTGAATTCCAAATCACATATGAATTTCATGTACATTTTAATTTAATTTAAAATCTAATTTCAAATTAATTAAAATGCCAACTCAAATGAACTCTTCATTTGAATATTTCTCTCCAAACCCATTAATTAAATTAAACTCTTTAATTTAATTAATTAACCTTTAACTTAACTCTTATGTCAAACTAGCTTAACTTGACCAATTGATGGTCATGTTGGCACCAAATAATTAACTTTTTAATTATTAATTTAATTTAGATTCTTAAATTAATTGTTTAATTTAACACTTAAATTAAACAAACCAAAAATGACCCTAAAAATTGGTACCATAAAATGGGTCGGCTAGGAGTTAGTTTTCTAATACTTAGAAAATTTTCTCCATTAATTAGAAAGCTAATTGGCTTTTGTGTGTGACCCCATAGATTCTACCATTCCTTGGACATGAGCTCACAACTCCTTTTGACTTTTGAATATCTTATATTTATTTTAGTTTCAAACTCCCTCTAAACTAATTAACTCAATTCAATTAATCTCATTAATTGAGGAGTACCCAATCTCCATGGTTGA
This sequence comes from Jacaranda copaia, assembly GCA_014898725.1. Lineage (NCBI taxonomy): Eukaryota > Viridiplantae > Streptophyta > Magnoliopsida > Lamiales > Bignoniaceae > Jacaranda > Jacaranda copaia. Next base: position 675,110 of record JACGDI010000821.1, read on the forward strand.
TATCCAACCTAAAGCCTATGGAGCAAAACTAATTAGCCAAAATGAATATTCTAGAGAACCATTATAGCTCTATACATACCATGCAAATACAATTCTTTCATCTCTTATCTCCCAAAAGAGGCATAAGGCAAGATATTTGTTGGCTCCCTAGTAGTCTCGATACTATGTCTCTATTCTTAATGTTCGATCCCTTTGTGTGGCCTCTTCTTTAGAAAACTCCTTTTCCAAATTGTCACACTACTTTGCATAAAGATTTCTAGGAATCGATCATTATAGAATATGTAGGATATACACTCACCTTTCAAAACAGCAAAAAGTCAGATTCCATCTTGGATCTCACAAATCTCCATGCCAAGTAGCTCATACCCAATCGCAACCCGAAAGACTCACTATGTGGTCAAGGAAAAGTAAAAGCATGAGGACCAGACACAAGGTTACCATAGATCCTTAGGTTAAAGGACTAATAATATGCACTAGCATAAGTGGAAAAATTGGCTACTATCAACTTGCCACTATGGCTATCTAGTGGATTGTCTGATAAAGTCTTCAGTCCCTTGTTCTCTAACAAGCACCCATTAACATTCACTCGTATCTCATATAGTTACTCATGGAACGGAGCAATATCTAACTCTTAGATTTATACATCATTAGTACAGGTCTATTCGGATCTTAGATTCCCTACCTCTTAAGATCCTATGACTTGGAAAATTTGAGATTACGATTGTGTGAGACTTATTCCATAGTCACCAAACTAAGTCTTGTAGTCGTAAGTGATCTAGGGGTTTCATCCAAATACGAGTGAAGTAATATAAAGTATAAGATGAAGATGGCCATATAAAGAATATTATTTAATTAAGATTGTTTTACAAGAAAATATCTTTACAAGGCCAATACCATTAGCTTGCAAGGTACTATTCCAACAATCTCCCACTTTTTCTAAAGCTAATGCCCTATGGCCTTAAGACCCATCTTCATAAGATGTCCTTTAAAGACCTTTTGTGTTTGGGTTTTAGTCAATAGATCTGCTATGTTCTCTTCCAAGGCAACTATCTCCACTCAGATGTCGCCTCTATCAATGATCTCCCAGATTAAATGATATCTCCTCAATATGTGCTTCAATCGTTGATGAGATCTTAGCTCTTTAGCTTATACCAATACCCAATTGTTGTCACAAAAGACAACTACTAGCTCAATAATGTTTAGCACTACATTCAACTCTTGGATGAAGCTTTTCATCCAAACACTTCATTTACAACTTTTGAAGCTGCAATATATTCTACTTTAGTGGTTGCGTCGGCCGTGGTGTCATTATTGAAACTCTTCCAACTTATCGTGCTATAATTGAGGCAAAATATAAATCCAGAAGTGGATTTAAGGTCATCTACATTAGATTGGAAACTTGAATCTAAGTCGTATACTAAAAATAAGTTTTTAGTTCTTTCCAAGTACTTAAAGATTACTTTCACAGCCAACTAGTAACTCTCATCAGGATTGGTTGGAACCTATTCATAACGCTTAGTGAGTATCCCTATCCGTTCTAATACATTGAGTTGCTTACATTATGCTCCAAATTGCAGAGGCATAAGATATGTGAGACATCCTTTATTTCTCTTTCTCAATCTTAGAGGCCATAGACTTTGATAGATGAATGTCATATCCCATGGAAAAGAATCCTCTCTTGGATTTTTCATACTAAATTTCTTTAGTATCTTGTCAATGTATGAGATTTGGAAAAGTCACAACATCCTCTTCGATCTATTTTTATAGATACATATTCCTAATACATAAGATGCTTCTCTAAAATCTTTCATGGAGAATTGTGTAGGTAATCATGTTTTAGTACACTTTAACATTCCTACCTCATTCCTAATAAGAAAGATGTCATCAACATAATGCATAATAAACTATACTGAACTCCAACTAGCCTTCTTGTATACACATAGTTCATACACATTTTTGACAAAGCTAAATGATTTGACCATTTTATCAAAATGTATGTTCCAACTTTGGGATGCTTGTTTGAGTCAATAAATGGTTCTCTAGAGTTTGCAAACCTTTCGCTTGTTGCCCTTGGATGCAAAACCTTGTGGTTGCTCCATATAAATTTCTTCTTCAATGTCGCCATCGTGGAAAGCAATTTTCACATTCATTTCCCATATCTCATAGTCATAATATGCAGTTATGGCAAGTAGAATTTGAATGGATTTAAGTATAGTGACCGGTGAAAAGGTTTCCTCAAAATCGATATCGGGTCTTTACGTGTAACCTTTTATCACTAGTCACACCTTAAAAGTCACTACTTCTTCATCTACCCTAAAATTTTGCTTATAGATCTACTTGTAACCAAAAAAAACTATTCCCTTTGGTGGATCTATCAAAGTTCATACTTTGTTTGAGTACACAGAGTCCATTTCAAATCTCATGGCTTCAAGCTAACGTCCTAAATCTATGTCCAACATAGTTTTCTTATATGCCATCGGATCATTATTCGATTATCCCATCTCATGAAGAAATCCAAACCTTTTGGGTTGTTTCTTGATCCGGTCTGACCTTCTTAAAGGTTGTATACAAGGTTCTAGTTGATCATTTGTTTCCACCATTTGTAGGATTTCTTGATCATCTCAAATGTCATCAAGTTCAACGACAATGCCATTTCTATCTAATAGAAAATTCTTTTCCAAAAAGATGGTGTTTCTTGAAACAAATACCTTTTTTTCTGAGGGATCATAAAACTAATAACCCATAAACTCTCTTGGATATCCCATAAACTTGCACAAGGTGGATCTACTATCCAACTTATCTTCCACTGTCTATCTCACGTAGGTGGAAGATTCCTAAACCCTTAAATAGTGGTAAGAGGGTGCTTTGCCATACCATGTCTCATATGGTGGTTTAGACACCAACTTTAAAGATACTATATTTAGTAACTTCACCGTTATCTATAAGGTATATCCCCAAAAGGATATGAGCACTCCAATAAGGTATGATTTCTCTTCTTAGCTACTCTATTGTGTTAGGGTATGCCCGGTGGAGTTCATTATAAGAGAATCTCATTCTCTTTAAGATCATCTAAGAATTTGATACTTAAGTATTCTCTCCCTTGATCCGATCAAAGGGTCCATTTTGCCTTTCTACTTCACTCCTATACTCGTTGAACTTTTCAAAGGCCTCAAACTTATAATGCATGAGATACACATGTTTGTATCGACTATAATCATCGATGAAAGTAATAAAGTAAGAATAGCCATCTCTTTCACTAACTCTTACTAGTCTATAAAAGTCCACATGGATCAAATCAAAAGGACTAGCATAGTGCTCCATTTGTCCTACAAAGGGAGCCTTGGTCATTTTTTCATTCAAACAAGATTCACAAGTAGGAAGGTCCTCAATGTCACTAAATTTTAGTGCTTTGAAAGCTTCTAACCTGCTCATCCTATTTTTAAAGACGTGGCCAAGCCTAGCATGCCATAAAATGGCAACTTCTTGGACATCTAGCTTCCTTTTACTTGTTTGAACATGCATTAGAAGAGTTAGAGAATCAAGTATATATAATCCATTAACTAATGTACCTTAAGCAATTAAAGAACCATTCCTTAATGCTTTCAACTTCCCATTTGATATTGAAAAATTAAACCCTTCATTATCTAAAACAAGAATTGAAATAATGTTCTTAACATGGTTGGCTACACAGTAAACTAGATCGAGAACAATATAAGAATTTCCTAAGTCTAACTTGATTACACCTCGGACCTTGGCTACAACTCTTGCTCCATTTCTAAGGTGAAGAATCATATCCCCTTTATGAGAACTCCTTCTTCTTTCCATCCCCTACAATGAATTACAAAGATGAGAACCACATGTAGTATCAAATACCCATGAGGAAAAATTAGTTGTTAAGCGCACCTCAAAGAAATACATACCCTTCTTGAGGGTGGCAAGGTAAGCTTTACAATTTCTCTTTCAATGACCATTTTCACCATAATGGAAACAATTTGACCCTCCCGAAACCTTTCTTGAGTTGATTCCCTTTTGAAGAAAAACTTTTCTTCCCCTTACCTCCCTTTTTAGGGCCCTTTGGACCTTTTGACTTAGAAAAGGATGCCATCATAAGAGTTTTTTCCTTTCTCATTGTTGCATTGGTGGTCACAAGCATGTTTACCAATTCATTGATCATCACCATTTGCTGAACATATTAAAGTTCACAACGAATTAGTTGGACGATGGTGGTAACAATAGGAGAATCAAAGCCATATAAAGGTCATTGTCCATAATCACATCAAGTTGTCCAAGCTTCTCAATGAGTCCTATCATCTTAAGCCCTCGATCATGGACATTGACCCTTTCACTTATCCTTGACCTAAAAAGCTCTTTAGATAAGGCAAACCTTTCATGTCTAGATTGAACACCATCCAACTCTTGTAAGTATGTATAGATCTCAGAAGTATGTTTCATATGCTTATAAGTCTTTTGGAGTTCATTAGTCATGGATGCCAACATTAGGAATCTAACTTGTAGATCATTATCTACAAATTTTGTGAATACTTCATGAACTTTATCAGCTACGTCATCACCCAATGTGTCCAGTAGACTTTGATCAAGAACATATGTCCTCTTATATGAGTCAATAATTATATTAAGGGTTCTTAACCAATCTTGCAAGCTTGGTGAATCTATTAGTTTCCAATATGCTTGCGAATGAATTTTTAGCCATTTATTTGTTGAAGATTTCAAAAATCTACAAGAGACAAAAAAAAGAGAATAAGCATGTGATTGATTTGATATTAAAACATATTCATGGTCTTTCAAACATATTTTTCTCCCACTATTTTATCAAATACTTCACTCCCAAGAAGAATTTAGGAAATCATATTTTCTAGTAAAAATCAAGATCCCAAGGACTTGTAAGTAGACCCATGACTTGTGAGACATCGACAACCAATCCAAAGATAAGCAACTTTTGCTAATTGCATCTCATGCAATTCTTAATATATTTAGCCTGACTTTCCATGTAGACCCACAACTCATGAGACATCTATATTACTAGGTGTTAAGTCAAATCTACCAATCAAGACTTTGATTTGAGATAGCCCCATGACATCCCACAACTCGTGCGCCAATGCATACAAGTTCTCAAATCAAAAATAGATCTCATGCTAAGTATATGATCACAGTTTACCATCATAAGTGTGACCCATGACTTGTGAAACATCACACGAATAAAGGTAGCATCGTCATGCCAAATACTATTGATAGAAGATTTGGATTAATTAAAACTCTTTTAATTTGTATTCATTTTGACTTAATATTTGGAAAGCATTTAGACATTCGAAGTGGATGATTTTTGCTTGCAAAGTTCTCATCATTTTATCTTCTTATCTTTATATCATAATCATGTATCTCATACGTTAATATGATATAGAAAGCATAAATAAGTAAATGCGCTTGGCATGCTCCTAGGGTGGGATGACCATGAGCCTAACCAAGTGATGCAATTAGAGCCATAAGTGTGTCACTCGATTGATTTTAAGTAGGTTGATTAAACTAAGCTATTACATAAGTGTATTCCATACATTCATGGGGTCTTTAAGTCTCCTGGATCCTCTTTGCTCCTTGAAACTTTTACAAGAGAAAGAAAACCCCACTCCTAATAATTCTACTCTAATAACTTTTATAAGATAGAACAAGAGGGCAAGCCCCATTTAATACAACCCATTTTAACAACTTGAAATAAATAAAATCAATATTAAAAGCTCATGATCATCCCCATTCATTCATCCTCCATTCAATAATTAAATGAATAATAAATAAATATATAATTAACAATTAATTCGAACAATTAAATGCTTATCTTGTAAACAAATAATTGAACAAGCATAACTTTTATGCCATAAGTGGAAGATTAAATTCAATCAATTTTTAAAAGCATTAAAAAATGTCAAACATAATTTTGAGGACTTGCACAACACTTGTGCATTATGTAGTGAAAAAACTAAATTAAAAATTAAAGGAATTGAAAATTTGACTCAAAGCATATCAAAACCTCAAACTAAAGGCTACCGCTCAACCTAGGCACACGGCCAATACCTAGTAGCCCCTATTTTAGGGCTTCAAGGCGTGCCAAGCCTTTTTTCCACTCAACTTTCATGCATAAATAACTTCAGCACATGTTCTCAACATTAAAACACACATCTTAGATAAAACACACATCAGCCAACTTGTGAACTCTTCACAATTTCAAAAATTGTCAGCTATTAGCGCAACTGGAAGACTGCGGAAATTACCCAACCAAAACTCCTCGAAAAATTCCAAAAAAATTAATGGATCATCTAAAAACCTTGTAGAACGTACTTGTAAAAATGTGGATCAAAAGGCCCTCTGGAATTCCCAGGAAAAAATTTCCAAATCGAACTCTGAGCAGGTGGAACTCCAAAACAAGCAAACTCTCTTGTTTGCCACTATTGTTATAATCTACACACCAATTAAATCTTTCAAAATCTCCAATATATAAGTTGGAATAAGAGAGTATATTTGCTATGGTGGAGGCCGATTTTAGGTAGGGAAAAAGAAAAAGAGATTAAAGCTTTCATCACATGAATGCAATGCTTGCAAAAGGTTTTTGGAGGGAATTGTGATAGAATATAATTTTTCTCAAATGGCAGGAGCTGTTGAATATCCTCACCTCTATATCTATATATAGAGGGAGGATTGTATGATGCCAACTAGGCATCACACCTTCCTCAAGGGTGGTGGGCAACCACTTGCTTGCCAAGGTGGCAAGCTTGAATTTCAAATCACATTTAAATTTCACGTGCACTTTAATTTAATTTGGAATTTAATTTTAAATTAATTAAAATGCCAACTCAAATAAACTCTTAATTTGAACTTTTCCCCTAAATTTCATTCTTTCCATTAATTAAATAAAACTCTTTAATTTAATTAATTAATATTTAACCCAACTCTTAAGTCAAACTAGCTTAACTTGACCAATTGATGGTCATGTTAGCACCAAAGAATTAACTTCTTAATTATTGATATAATTTAACTTCTTAAATTAATTGATTAATTTAACACTTAAATTAATCAAACCAAAAATGAACTTGAAAATTGGTACCATAAAATAGGTCCACTAGGAGTTAGTTTTCTAATACTTAGAAAATTTTCTCCATCAATTAGAAAGCTAATTGATTTTTGTGTGTAACCTAATGGATTATACCATTCATTGGACATGGGCTTACAACTCCTTGTGACTTTTGAATATCTTATATTTATTTTAGTTTAAAACTCCTTGTAAAGTAATCGACTCCATTCAATTAATCTCAATAATTGAGGAGTACCCAATCTTCATGGTTGATGTCCAATCTCAAGTCTATGGAGCCCAACTAATTAGCTGAAATAAATATTCTAGAGAACCATTATATCTCTACGCATACCATGCAAATACAATCCTTTCATCTCCTATCTTCCAAAAGAGGCGTAGGGCAAGATATTTGTTAATTTTCTAATAGCCTCGATACTATGTCCCTATTCTCAATGTTCAATTCCTTTGTGTAACCTCCTCTTTGAAAAACTCCTTTTTCAAATTGTCACACCACCTTGCATAAGGATTTTTAGGAATCGATCATTAAATAATACACAGGATATGCACTCACCCTTCAGAAGAGCAAGAAGTCAAATTTCATCTTGGATCTCACAAACTTTTAAGCTAAGTAGCTCATACCCAATCTCAACCCGAAAGACCCATTATGTGGTCAAGAAAACGTTAAAGCAAAAGGACCAGACATAAGATTACCATAGATCGTCAAGTCAAAGAACTAATAATATGTACTAGCATAAGCGAGAGAATTAGCCACTATCGACTTGCTACTATAGCTATTAATGGATTCTTTAGTAGGTTTTTCGTTCCTTGTTCTCTAACGAGCACCCACTAACATGCACACGTATCTCATACAGTTACTCATAAAATAGAACAATATCTAACTCTTGAATTTATGCATTGTTAGTGCAAGTCTATTCGGATCTTAGATGCCCCATCTCTTAAGATCCTATGACTTGAAAGATTTGAAATCTCAATTGTGTGAGACGTATTCCATAGTCACCAAACCAAGTCCTATAGTGATAGGTGATCTAGGGGCTTCATCTAAATGCAAGTAAAGTGATATAAAGCATAAGATAAAGATGGCCATATAAAGAATATCATTCAGTCAAGGTTGTTTTACAAGAAAATTGCTTTTACAAGGCCAATACCATTGGCTTGCAGGGCATTATTCCATTTTACAAAACAAAGCCTCAAAGCCTCTCAATCCAATTGGATGCAATAATAGAATAAACAATTTAAAGCTTTAATCAACATGCTATATCAACATATAACATCATCCAATGCTAAGATTTGAATTAAAACCCACGCCAACATATGAATTAACAATTAAACACATTGTCATATTTCAATTCAACACTTCAAGAGCCATATGCATAATATTCAAACTCTCAAATTCATCAATTGAATCAAGGATTTGGAGATCTAGAATCAATCCATCACATGAATTAACTTAATAAAATCCTAATTTAGACATGGAGATGGCTTCGATACCACTTGAAGAAATGAAAAGTGCAAGGATCCATAATTAAAGCTAAACATAAAGCCAAATTAACTTGCAATCTCCAATCCAAGGATCAATCATCATGTCACAAATTAGGATTTGGAAGCAAGAAGATTACCTTTGAAGAAAAACAAGGTAAAAAGAAGATCTTTCTCTTGGACTCTTCCAAAGCACAATCAACACTCACCTCTTCAAGAATCAACTTCACCGCACCAAAAGCACCTTATGGCAGCAAATTTTGCTGATCAAAATACCTCCAAAAAATCCTCAAATTGGCCAAAAATGAGGAGGAAAAATAGCTGCAAAAATTAGCTAGCAACAATGGGTCAAACTCCAAATCTTAACTCCTCGAGTGTGAAGCTTCTAATGGTGATCCACACACCTAGAATCCTCTTAATTTCTCATAATCTAAGCTAGAGTATGATGGAGGAAGACGAATATGATAGGATAAATAGATAGATAGATACACACACACACACACACAGAGTGAGGGAGGGGAGAGAAGGAGGTGTTTTTCGATGATAAGAGAGAAAGGAGAAAATCTAGGGAAGTAGTAACTCAACACATCAATTGTGCTACTTTTTTGGAGCAAAAATAGAAGCATGGAATAGACTAGCATGGCCAGCCACATTAGGGGGTATATATAGTGTGGTAGGAAGCTTCCTTCACACCATGTCCACATGTGCCAACTTGGTTGATTCAATTCTAGCTTGAATTGGATTTTAATTTCATAAATTAAAAATACCAACTCAATAAATCAAATGGACTCCTCTATTTTATATTCCTTCCAAAACTTAAATTCCCTATCTAATTAAATTAACTCTTTAATTTAATTAGTTTAATTTAAATCCTTAGGTTAATTAAATCAACTTAACTCTTTAAGTTGACTTTGACTAATTAAATTATCACATGGCACCAATTATATTAACTCCTTAATTCAGTTGGCCTTATTTAACTCTTTAAATTATTTTGATTAATTTAACACTTAAATTAATCAAGTTAAAGTGATCAATTGATAATTAGCCAACTTGCTCTCTCTCCCTTAGGAAAAAACAATCCAAAGCATTTTCTAACTTTGTTTGAAAATTCTTGTATCAAATAAGAGTATTCTTACACTTTTGTGTGTGACCCATTAGGTTTATCAATTCATTAGACATGAGCTCACAACTTTTTGTGATATTTTAAATATTAAAAATATTTTAATTAGTTTAAACTCTTTTAAACTAATAAATTTGTCGATTAATTTTCATTAATTGAAGAATACCCAATCTCCATGGTCAATGTCTGGCAACAAGCCCATAAAGCCCAATGAATTGGATGAATGAATTAATTAGAGGTGAACCTATTACCACTTATGATTGCCATACAAATACAGTCCTTCCATTTTTTATCTCCCAAAAGAAACGCAGGGCGAAATATTTGCCAGCTTTCTAATATCCTCAATAATTATGTCTCTATTCTTGATGTTTGATTCCTCATTATGATCTTAACTTTGGAAAATTCTATTTTTTCAAATTTTCATATCACCTCTAGCAAGAATTTCTTAGAATCAATCATCTTAGAATACATAAGAGATCAACTCGTTCTTCACTTACAAATGAAATAAATTCTATCTTGGAATTCACCAACCTTCGTACTTAAGTAGTTTGTGCCTAACCTAAGCCCCATCTAACTCGTTACATGGTTGGAGAAAATTCAAAGCACAAGGACCTTAATCAAGGTTACTATAGAACCTCAAGTTAAAGGACTAATTATATGCACTATTGTAAGTTAAAAAACTTCTCGCTGCTAACTTGCCACTACAGCTATGTAATAGATTCTCTGAACAGGCTTTAGTGAACTTGTTCTCTAACAAGTACTCACTAACATACATCTCTATCTAACATAGATTGCCCATGAAACAATGCAATGTCCAACTTCTGTGAATATGCATTGTTAGGGCAAATCTATTCAAATCTTAAATGTCTTGTCTCATAAGATTCAATAAATTAGAATATTTAAAATTATGACCATAGAGACTTGTTTCAGGATCACCATCATATGCATGACCAAGTCCCTAGTATTATATGATTTAAGGGCTTTAACCAAATGCATGTGAAGAAAACATAAACACATAAGATGAAGATAGAAATTTTATTGAATATCATTTAATCAAAACTGTTACATGGAGTAGTTATACATGCCAATCTTATTAGCTTGCTAGGCATTATTCTAACATGCAGCACCCATACCACTCCCTAGCCTCTACCCTCATTTATGACTATACCTACCTAACGCCTTCCTTCTCTACATGCCCATATTCCCTCATCATCTTCCTCATCATCACTATCGATCTCACTACTTGTTGTGAGGTTACCACCTTCCTTCCCCCATAGCTACCTCGTTAACTATCCTCACGGAAGAATTCCTTTCATAGCCATCATCCGCATCACTTGAACATAGTTTTGCTCTTCACATGACAGCCAACCATCTATTATTGTTCCCCACCATGCTTTCATACTATAATATCTATCCTCTAATGGTCAGACTTTGCAAGAGAAGGGATTAGCACACCCATGCTACGTTTTTGCTAGGTATTTTTGCATCCTGAAGGACATAATGAGTAAGTAAAAAGGTATTAATCCTTTACATGTATACGTGTGTCATTTATTCCATATTATATAAATATTATTTTAGTAATTGTTGTTGTAAACTCTATAGAGGTACATAGTCTGGCTTGATGGTACCAAGTTCCTGATGAGAGTCATTAAAAGCAGGATATAATAGTCATACAAGACTTGGATGGATATCTCTAGAGTATTCTACAACTCATTTTCACTAAGTTGAAGGAATATGTTAATTTATTTATTTATAATTTTATGTTTATGTATTTAGCATGCTAACTTATTTTATTTTATTGTAAAGATATGTCTATTGGGACACCTATACGAGGTTTATACATAGAGGCATTCGACACTAAAGTTGGTTAATGGCTGAGCAACATATATGGCCATGTTCATAAGATAGGCAATAGGCAGTGCAACAAAAAAATATTATTAGTGACAAAAAATTAAGTGACAATATGAAAATTGTTATTAAACACTTATATTAAGTGTCAATTTTTTATGATTTTCCATTAAATTAATATCTAATTTTAATGTGAATAAAGTGACAAAAAATATTTTTTTCTTGTCACTAATAAATTTTTCTATAATAATAATAATTACTATTTTTCTTTCGCATGAATTTTCCTTGTCACAAATTAACTTCTCTATAGATAAAGTGGCAAAAAAGTAAAAAGTATTCTTGTGATTAAATAACTTCTCTTCAGTGACAACTTGAAAAAGTAAAAATTTTCTTGTCACTAATTAACTTCTCTTTAATGACAACATGGTAAAGAAATTTTTCTTGCCACTAATAACTTCTCTTTAGTGACAATTTGAAAGAGTACAAACTTTTGTAATTAATTGATTTCTCCTTGGTGACTACTTAAACAATTAATTGTCACTAATTAACTTCTCTTCAGTAACAACTTGTGGAAGTAAAATTTTTGTTCTTACTAGTACTATAGCTTATGACAGCGTGAATGTTATTAGCTTTTTGTCTTTTCATTTTTGAAAAATTTTCAATTGTTCCTTCCATAAATTTTTTTCTAAATAGGCAACCAATATGTAAGTTATTGTCCATTTAATTGGGAAATTAAATAACTATGGTATTAATTAAAGAAATCATCGTAAAAAGCTTTCTCTTTTGTCGTTCTTGACTTGCTTTCTCTTTCAATGCTTTATTTTTCTCTCCCTAACAATCTGACACTTTGAATCTCTTAATCCGAAAACAAACATCTGAGTTTTTTCTTGTGATTTCTTATCCACTACCATATTTGATTCTTAATATAGTGATTCTTCATTGGGTGCATGAGCAGTGAGGCAATTCAGAGGATTCATAGCTAGGGTTTGAGTTCTTATTCATTCGAGGTCTTAGGTTAATTTATCGATTATTCCAAGTTTATAGTGTTTATTTTTGAATTTCATCTCATATTTTGGTGTTTATTTCTAATTTCTAGGCATTAAAAGCTGTAGATCTTTATCAAAATTGAAAGTTTGAGGTAAATTTCTAATGCTATTAACTTTTTCTATTTCTTTCTTTTTTACTTTGATGAACTTACATATTTGAATGAATCAAAATGAGGTATTTCACTTATTTATCTATCTCAGCTATGGTGTTGTTGCTAATGTCCTCTTGATCTCTATCTGAGTACTTCATGGCAAATTAGGGACTGAATATGGGGAAATTTTTCTTATACAATGTATTTAGGATTTGATAATTTAGGTTTTAGGTAGTAGTTCATGCTAAAGAAGTAAATGTAATTCCCTCTTTGTTTTAACACATACGTTTGATTGATTCACTTTGCAACACATGATTTTCAAGGCATATATTTTGGCTTAACATTTTTTTTTTCTCTTTTTCTCCAAAACTATAAACGGAGTGCAACATAAGGCCTTAGAAAAATTTTGCTCTTAGGTTTTTATTTGCTATAAAATAGGATCTGCTCATGCTAATATTGGTAATCTTCATCACGTTTCTTTCATGGAAATGGGATCCTTAGATATTTTCCTTAATGATATCAGTAGTCAAGGTTAGTTGACCTTAATGTGAACACACATAGCATGGAAGATACTTTTAAAAGTGATGATTTTGAATTAGGATGAAAGCTACTACAGTTAAGGAGCTAATCAAATAGTCTACATTACCCAAGTGAATCATCTTTAAAATACTTGGAGTTTATAGATAATATCCTATAGCTCAACTGCTCAAATTCTTTTCTATGTATTCTTCTCTTTTTGTAATTGTTTACTATATGAGTATTACCTGATAAGATAATAGTAGTAAGGAATAGTTGGTTTTTTCTTACTACATACACTGAAGTAATATACATCATTTTTTATCTTCTCTATCAACCCTAAATATAAAAGCTATTAATGTAATAGTTGAAAGACATGCATTGTTTTTACTCCTTTATGTTGTTATATGTGGGCTTATTTTTGTTAAGGCCAATTAGATTCAATTTAGATTAAAGGTGGTCGAGCATACCAAAAAACTAGCTAATTTTATGTGCATTTTCTAGGAATGACTTTATATATGGAGACATATGAGTTGAGAATTTTCAGATATAGGTTTCCAACTTTTAGGTTTAATTTGGATTTCATGATGAGTGAATTGATAAATAAATGATAGCAACGATCAATGTTTTGCACTACTAACTAATGGAATTCTTACTGTAGTATTAATTAATCCTAAGAAAGTATGAAAGTGGCTTATTGCTTCAGCTTTAAATTCATTAATAATTTTTTGTTATGAAATATAATATTACCTATTTGTTAAGGTATAAAATTGCTGCCAAACATGAATTTAGTTCTATAGGACAACTAGAGTACATATAAATTTAAGATATTAACTTATAGCTAAATAGACAAATGATCAAAAAAGCTCACAACATATTTGAGTTTTAGCAGCTTAATCGAGGCTATATGATTCCCTATAATTTCATTTAATTTAACTAATAAGCCTAATTATGCCTCAATGCTGGTTTTTTTAATTTTTTAATGAAATGCTAGTTTTCTAAGTTTTTTAGTGAAATTCAGCAGATAGATTCAAGAATAACATCTTAGCTAATTTGGTACATAGGCTTAACTAAATGATTATATAACAAAAGTGTCATGCGGGAAGCATTTTAGCTTATTAGTTTTTTGAAATTGTTGGTTGTTTATAGTAAGCTTGATGTAATAAACTTGTAATTTTATTTTAAACCTTCTTTCTAGTAATTTTAAACAGTTGCCTAATTAATTCTTCACAAATTGGCCATGTTTCTTGAGGGTTTGGTCAAAACTTCCATCCACTTTACCTAATATGTCATCCATTAACTAGATAGCAACTTTAATATATTGCCTTAGCTTATTTATGCCTTAATACTAGTTTTCTGAGTTTTTCAGTGAAATTCAGCAGAATGATTCAGGAACAACTTCTTGCTCAATTTAGTATTTAGGCTTGACTAAGTGATTATATGATGAAAGTGCTATGCATGAAGCATTTTGGCTTATTTTTCTTTTGGAATTATTGACTGTTTATGCTAAGCTTGCAGTGACAGGCTTGTAATTTATTTTAAATCTTTTTTCTAGTAATTTTAAACAGATTCCCTATTAATTCTTCACAAATTAGCTTTATTTCTTGAGGGGTTTAGTCAAAACTTCTAGCCACTTTACCTAATGTGTCATCTGCTAAATAGATAGCAGCTTTAATACATTGTCTACCCCCATTCACTCTTAATTTGATATATAGCCACCACTATTCTTATTTTGTCATTCATCTCAAAAACTCGAGTTATCCCCTTCATCCATTTACGATAAATTGAGCAATTTCAAACTTGAATAGAAAGCAAAAATATTGAAAACTATGATCCTCTAGTAATTCACAAGAGTCATGTTTTGGTTATGAAATTGAGTATAAACAAGATTGAGAACATAATACATGTGTGGTGTCGAATGTAATATGAATGCTTTATGTAATGTGTAGACTTGATTTCATAGGAAGAAAAGCAACATAATAAATTTAGATATGGTAGCTACAGTTTCTTGGTTGATATCTCTTTCCTTCTTTGTTTTGTTGAAGAATGTGATGGATAGACAAGTAAGACTTAGTTGAATGAAAGCAAATGGAAACTAGGATGGTTTGCTTTCATTGTAGATGTTGGTACCCATTCATACAAGATAATTAGATTGATAGATATTCAGGGACATGTATTTTGATATGCACTGCTTTAGTTTGGTGGTAATGTGGTAAATTTATTTATTCAAAGTCATCATCTTATTTATTGTAAAATTTGTTTTGCTTATTTTCAGAGGGAAGAAGAGGAAAAGCTAACAATCATCTGCAATCGAAATGTTCTAGGATACTTTGAAAATTCTTTAGATGATTTGTATAGATATCAAATATGACTGAAATCAAACCATATGTTTTTTGATATATTTCACAAAGAAATTAAAATATGGTTTTAGGGATTGTAAACATGTTACTAAATTTCTTTTATAAATTGGTGCCATGATATTCTAGTTTTTTTTAGTGATATTGCTTTACAATATCAAAATGAAAGATTGATATGAATGTAGAATATTATGGGATTAATAAGAGTGCAGGATATGTGTGGATTGATAAAATACAGGATATAATGAAATTGATAAAAACGTAGGATATTGTGGGATTGATAATATGCGAGGTAAAGATTGAAAAGGGATTGAGATAGCAAAGAAGAAAAAAGTGGCAACATGAATTCTTGTCACCAAATATAGTACTTTCAGTGACAACTTATTTCATGTCACAACACATAACATGAATTCTTGTCACTAAACATAGCTTTATATTTTAATGATGATTTGTGTTGTCGCCAATTAGATTTGAGTTAGCTACAATTTGAGTGTTATCATTAAACTTAAGAGCTTAATGTGACAAAACTCGTTTGCTATCACCATGGAAATTTAGTGACGCAAGTATAGTGACAACATTTTAACAAGAATTTATTGTCACTAAATCTAATTAGTGACACGATTTTAAAATTTTGTGACAATAGATGTTGTCACTCAAAAACTTATTTTTTGTAGTAAGGCCAGACTAGATTGGCTAGTAGAACATGGATGCCGTTTATTGCCTCTAGCAATCTCAAGATTTTCAGAAAAAGGCCACACAGACTTAAAAAAAGTGAGTTTCTGAGATTGGAAGATCCCTCTATATTGAATGATGTATATCCACTAAGGCACATACTGACTAATTAGTAAGTTTGTGAACTTCCAATATTTAGTAAACTTTTAATATGTCAATTTTATATACTTAGAATGTTAGGATAAGATGGGATATAGGAAAGAGTTTATGCCTTTCCCATTTGATGTTGAATTAACTTGCTATATTGGAATGTTTAGATAATGAGATGTTGGTTTTTTGTTGTTGCTACACTTTTATATTTTAAGTATAGACCAATTTAAAAGTAGACTCTATCAAATTTTTTCTTTTAATCATTTTAGTTTTATAATTTATATATACATAAGAATTGCACTGCTCAGGAGTAGTAGAGGCCACCAACAATGGAGAAGATTCTTGCATGTACCCACTAGAGGTAGGACCATATCATATATAAGAGCTAGATTGAAGATCTGGCGAGGAGGGTTGTTGTAAGTTTCTAATACATTACAAATATTCATTTTCCTTATATTATTACTGCATTAATTTATATTGTTATCTTGCAGGAAGGCTTCCATTAGGTGCTATCTTAGTCTTAGACTTAGCCAAAGGGTGTAATGAGTATAGAGACCCAGCAGTCTTAAACTGAGTTATGGGTACAATCTATTAGTAGCTCAACAAGTAGAAATGGGTATATGGATTGAGCTATCAATAGCTACCCTCATGATACCATATGCCTCTTGCTAAGTCATCTCGTGCAACAGCTCATCAGGAGGTCTAATGGATGAGGTGCAACCAAAATTGTTGAGATAGATCATACATTCCAACAACAACATGAATAGCAAGAGCAAGCCTAGTTGCAAGTGATGGATATGTTTGAGCGATTCCCTAGCACGATGTAATTCTTCGTAGAGTGCTTCATCCACAGTTAAGATCCTTCATCCTTCATGTAGCAACATCAACCTCAACAGCATCAATCTTAGATCAGCATGGCATCGAAGAAGGGCATCAATATGGCATTGAGCAGGAGCATCATGGGCTCACATGGAGGCATGCTAACGACTACTTTGACTATGACAATGATGTTGATGGTCAGTAGTTAGGACAAATGTTCATTTTTATTCTTTGTTTGTGTTGAATATTTTTTACATTAACAATTTATAAAATTACATTTTTTTTATTTTTTATTTTTTATTTAATTGTAAATTTATTATTTGTTATTTTTGGCATACCATAGATATAAGACTTATTTGAACATGCTTCAAGTTTAATAAAATAAAATAAAATAAATAAAATTGTTTAAAAAGAAATATCTAATGAATTTGGGAAAGAAATCCATCTAAATATATATTAAATAATAGAAACAAAAAATAAATATTCCAAGGGGACTCTGAGGAAATTTCCCTCAGAAAATTTCTAACAAGTTTTCCACATGTGCATTGTTGGACTTTATCTTGATAAACTCTAATAATTTTCGAGATATACCAGCAGAAAAGTTTTGTAGTTTATCAAGATCATTCCAATAATACATTAGGCCCCATTTGCTAGGAAGTATAGGATATGTTGACTTGGATATGCTATCCGATATTAATTATGAATCCTATGCATTTTATTGTTTGGTTGCATACAGATATTAATGAGATATCCCATGATATATCCTAATTTGTATTTGGTTACTTGATTTTATTGGATGTGATTACATTTGCAATTCAATAAATATACCCTAAAAAATGTAAACTTACATATATACATATATATTGCTTCTAATGCCTTTCCAGTAATCAATTTCTCCTATTCTACTCAAAACTAAGATCTACAAGAATAACAATACTAGAAGAACAATCACATATGAAGAAGTTAATAGAACAAGGAGCCCAAGGTTTGAAGATGTCGGCGAACACATGAAAAACATTCAATGAAGCATGGTTGTCCACTGCCTGATGTGAAGGATGAGGATCACCATTGATGAATGTTTTTTTTTTTTTTTTTTTGAAGTGAAAATTCAAATTTCTATTAACCAAGGTTGTTGTGAATTTATTTTTAGGATTTTGAAAGTGAACATTTGAAGTTGTTTTTTCATGATTTTTCTCAATGTAAAAATTTTAATTGCAAAAAATGTTTGTTAAAAATTTGAATATCTAGCTAGCATTTGATTTTTTCTACAGTAAGGTGATATTAATCCCAACTACAATCTAATGGAAATCAAAAGGTGGCCTTCTAAATGTTGGTGTGGTAAAGGACATTTCTTCTCTTAATCTTTCACAAAATTGGAGCCTGAAATCTTTCTGATCTTGCTAATTTACTAGTGCGAAACTTCTCAACTCACTGCTTTAAATGGGTAATCCATTTGGTTGACATTATGATTCAGCTGATAAAGAGGACGACTGAACATGGAGAAGAGGGAAAAACAAGTAGCTAAGCAGAAGATGTGACTTAGGGTTTCATTGTCTTATTTATAAGAAAGGTTCAAAATCATCATTTCATTAATTAATATGGGCTACCATTTTTGGTGTGGTTACACATCCAACCATCAAGGCCTAATCCACTATCAAGAACTCTATTGGACTTAAGTGACGGACTCACAATGTATATTGGGCCTACTTGAGGCCAACCAAACAAAATATTAGCCTATATTAGGCATCTATCATGCCTAATCAATGCTAGCAAATAAGGCCCTACTGAAAATTCTTCAGAAATTTTTTGAGGGGAACTGCCTAGAAAAAGAGATCCAATTATTTGATGTCTAAAAATGATCAATTTTGTCTCCAATTCATCTAAAATTACAAAAAATTTCATGATGGTCAATAGAAAATCTATCGAAAAAATATTTGCGACAAGTTTTTCCAACAGAAAAATTTATGATCTAAAATCTATCAGAAGTATGTTCTTCCAATAGATTCCACCAAAGTTAGTGAATTTTTTTGTAGAAATCGAATATAAGCCAAATATGCATGTACAAGATCCCAAGCTATGGGACGATCCAATAGAAAGACAACAAAAAGACACAACAAAAAGATTCACCATCCCAACACAATTCCTAAGGTAGGCACCATCTAGCACATATTATCAACAGAAATAAAGCAAAAAATATAGGAAAAACAATTGTAGAAATAATAAATGAAACACAATTTATGTGAAATAATAGTTAAGGGACAGAAGCATTAGCAATAAAGCTTAAAAAATAAAAATTGTCCTAAGAAATGAAAAATAAAAACAATAGAGTTAACAAAAAATATGAACAAAGAAGGGATGAAAAATAAAAGCTCAAACTAATGACAGCTAGGCAAATAGAGGTGCACATCTTCCCCCACATGAGATGATATCCCTCCACCAAATTTGAACTTTGCATTAGCACTAATATGTTTCACATATGAGAGATTAAGAAAGAGGAAAAGAGAACTCTCCTACTACACTACATTATCACCATTCGATGCAGGGGAAAAAATGCAATTTTAGTCCCTCAACTATTACCCCTTTTGATTTCAGTCCATTTTGATATGGAGTTAGAACATTTGATCCTATTTTTCATTAATTTTTCACACATTTGGTCCATCGGGCTAAAAAAAATTACAATTGAGCCTACAATTTGCTCAATTTGCTCTAATTAGGCTTAGAATTTGGGGGTCCTTTGCCATTTGTCATTTAAGTCCAAGTCATCCTCCAAGTTGGCTGCCACATCACTAAAAAAAAGAACTAAAAAATGCTACCAAAATAAAAGACAAAAATTGCTGTGGAAAAAATTTAAAAAAATGACAATGGGGACCTTAAGTTTTCGATGAAATTCAATTGGGCTCATGGGATTTCTTATATGAAAATGTTCCTCGCAATGAGAAGAAGCCACCAATGGGTTCAATTCCATGTTTGTGGCTATTTTTTTGTTGTTCAAGAATCTAGTTGAGGTTGGCCTTGCAAGCAGGAAATTTCTATATATATGTATATGTATTGTGTTTATATTTATCTATATATATGATATTATATATGTCCGTGTATATATGTATGTATGTCCAATATTTTTTAACATTATTTTGTTGAATGGGATTTAGACATTTTTTATTAATGAGTTAAAGTGATGTGGCATTATACATGGCAAGTAGCAATAACGTGGCATCATGCATGGTAGATGATGTGATCTCGCATGATAAAGGGGAAAAATTTCCAAATTCTGAGCCTGATTAGAGCTAATTGAACAAATTGTGAGCTCAATTGTAAAATTGTAAATTTTTCAACCTGATGGACCAAATATGCGAAAAATTAAATTTAATATGTGAAAAATTAATGCAAAAGGGATCAAACATATATGCTAATCCCATATCAAAAATGAATTGAAATCAAAAGGGACAATAGTTGAGGGAGAAAAATTGCACTTTTCCCTGCGGTGCATCATCACCGTGTGTGGCGTGTGCAGTCTGCAGGCGGGTCATGTAGTGTTGGAAGAAAGAAGGGTCACGTCCCTGTGCATGCGCCATGCCATGGAGTAGCACCACCACACATCCTGATGCTCATGGAACGAGCGAATGGCACCCCTAGATTTGGCCCTCTCTGCATGAACTGACCCCTACAACTCTCGTGTAGTGGGACTCTCATCCTGGTGATGCTGGTTAGTCTCGCCTCGCCTCGCCTCATCTGCTAGTGTTGCCTCGATCAATGCCCCTATCTAACTCGAGATGGTCTATAGAAATGCTTCGAATGATCCTGTCATCTCACGAGTCTCTCTGATCCACGACCTCTTCTGTTGGTTCCCCCTTGACCCCTATTGCAGCAAAAAGTCCAGTTATCAAGTTAGGGAACCAAATCGCTTCATTAATTCTCTGGGCAGGGGATGAAATGGGATTAGAAGCGATACAAGGGTGTCCAGCTGTTCGTCGGCCTCGATATAGCATTTATGTAGTATCGACTTCTAGTTATCAATACATGCATGAATATTCAGGCTGTTTAGAAAACAAACAAATCTCCTCATCATAGGTCTCAATGGAGAGATGGGAATTAATGGAGGAACAGTATTGTCGAGGTACTCATTAATAGTAAGGTTCAAACGATCCAGTTACCCGATGATTGGATTTTATGGGCTTTTTGCTAGATGTTGATTATAAATATTAGATACTTTTAGATTAATGAAAATTAATTCAAAAGTAATTAATTAAACAATTTTAATTAACTGAATGATTAAGTAAGTTGATTATTTATAATTAAGTCTAAAGTGTTGCGAGCTATCCTATAATGAATTGATTATTGAACTTAAAAGGGTTGCACATAAATACTCAAGAACCTATATGTAATGAATAATGTATTGTGTATATATAGTTTATTAGATTAATTAACTTATTGACTTGATTAATTTAAAGATTAAATTAATTGATTAAATAAATTAGGATCATGCAGAATTAATTAATTAGTAGAGACTAATTGATTGGATTTGGACTGCTTAGTCAAAATGTTTGGACTTAGTAGATGGGTTAGTTGAGTATGAAAGTTGAAATTTAATTCAAGGTCATTCTTATTAGTCCATGCAACTAGGAAGACATAATCAAGCGTGCAAGGAATACACTTGAACACACCATATGGATGACGAAGACGAGAGCATGTATCCATAATATGTGGACGATATATAAGTGTATTTATATAATATTCCTCTACCACCCAATTTATAGATGGTTGAGAAATTTATTAAATACACACACAAATAGATATATATATATATATACACACGCACACCTCACACCACTCACACTATTAACTAGCTCCATCTATACACACATACAAAGGATGTGAAGAGGCGCGCGGTCATCTGATGCATTTTGCCGGTGAAGTAGCATTGTTGCTTTCTTTTGCTAGCAAGAACTCTCTCTGTGCATTCATCTCTTCTCCATCTCTTTTATACATATTCATATAGGAGGTTTTCTATTGTAGCAGAGGATAATCTCCTAGTGTGGGCTTGGGTGTATAGAAACCATTAGAGGGAAATTAAACACTGATCAGATTTCGTCTCTCTGAAGCAAGGAAGAAAAAGGTCCTCTATTAGAGCTAGTAAGGAGAAGGAGAAGGAGAAGGACATCCATTTGGAGAAGATTACTTAAAGGGCTCAAGGGTTGCCCAGAAACCTGACTTTATCAACATCTTCTACAATAAAAGGAAGGTGAGATATAAGTATGCTTTCTCTTTTCCGTAATTCATTTCAAATACGTGAGGATCTTTAATTTATTGATTTATCTTGAGGATGATTTTGTGTTAAATTGTTCAATCTTGCAGTGCGACGTTGGTTATAATTTATATTATTATCTATTAATTGTGATTTCGTTTTCATCTTCTTGATTACTAGCAGACAACTCGTTTCACCTGGTCCACCTGTGCACTCGTACACCCATTAGGGTTTAATTACTTTGGAAAACACATATTTAAAAAATCGTGATCAAGAATTAATTAATTGGATAAGCATAACTACAACTATAGCTAACTACAACCCATTCATGAAAAAAATTTAA